>SAYR01017606.1:1834911-1847124 GCA_004382745.1 Argopecten irradians irradians | reverse complement strand
GATTCCAAAGAAATCAAGTGCTTCCATTTATTAGAAATTAAACACCGCAGTGTTATTTGGTTGAATGAATAAGACGCTTCCGTGTCATTGGCGTTGATGAGAAATACACACTTCACTCATAAAAATGAATTATATTTGTAGGCTTTGGAGAAAATAATGGCTATTGTGACAAAAACCGGACCCGGGTGCGGTATTCCTAAATATTCCTTGGTAGCGTGCAGGTAGTACCCAGCACCCAGGTCGCAGTTCCTGTCTAACCTTATATTTTGTATGATCCGTAGGTTAAGACTACAAGTCTCAACGATTGCTTATCCGGAATGATCCAGTATAATAAAAGACTCAAGCCAGTAATAAAAGTTAAAGAATATATTATCTAACTAAGAAAGTCACAACATGTGTTAAATAAGAATGATAATCTCCATAATTCCAGTAATCTCACAGAGGCTAAGAGCCGTACTCTTGAAACTTATGAGTCTTTCCTGAGAAATCGACTACTGACATCTCACAGAGGCTAAGAGCCGCACTCTTGAAACTTATGAGAGTCTTTCCTAAGCTTGTCATAAAATACATATATACAATGATAACTCATAGAGGCTAAGAGCCGCACTCTTAAAACATGTGAGTGTCTAATCCTAATTTAAAAAGTAACCAATTTAGTCTATAACAACAGACATTCTTTACAATATTTCTACAACGAATACTCTCGAAACGCCGACTACGTCATTTTGACAACAAGTTGTCAGCGACGAACACATGACTGTCAACAACGACATTTACAGCTAAATAAAGTCGTCTAACAATGAAATCGACAGTATCTCAGCGAGATAACTAACACATGGGTTTGTACATTCATTGATTTAATGTCGATTACTTAATCTTATATCGAACACATTCCACACACTAGTCATGTTTGTGTATTGACGGAAAGATCGAGATCGTGACATGATGCACTCGTACATTATTTCAATCACTCTCGCATCTTAACAATTAATTCATACAATGCAATAACTCAATGAATAACAATCTTCAGCATTTATATTTCTATGTCCACAGCATAAAACTACCACGCTACGTCCTAGCGCTATTTATGTCAGAATCTTCAAATATTTTCTACCACACAGTATCGTTTATGTAAACTGGAACACCTCGAATACCTGATCTGGTATATGCCCTAACCACAGGCCACTAACCTGTTTTGTTACATCTTAAACACTGTATCTTAAATGTAAACTGGAACACCTCGATCCGATACCTGATCGGATATATGCCCAAACCACAGGCCACTAGGCCTATTTTGTTACATTACCCCCGGTTTTCTAAAACTTGACGTCCTCGTCAACTCTTCCTGGACATATAACTGCTAACCTGTAAATTCATCTTACAATAAAATGTTACTAACTTTGAATTCAAAAACTAAATCTGGTAATTATACCCTCCAGAATTTCAAAGAAAAACATTTGTACATTTTTACATTTCTTTGTTTTACCACAGGCTAAATTCTCCCCTTCACAACACATAGAGGACACCTTTCACCTGCTACTTTACACCACGCACCTCGGGGAAACACTTCCCATACACGTATAAATATACAAAACATATTCTAAAGTTGCAAAAATCTTTTTACAAACGTACCTGTGTCACTTGATGCACTCGTACATTATTTCAATCACTCTCGCATCTTAACAATTAATTCATACAATGCAATAACTCAATGAATAACAATCTTCAGCATTTATATTTCTATGTCCACAGCATAAAACTGTCACGCTACGTCCTAGCGCTATTTATGTCAGAATCTTCAAATATTTTCTACCACACAGTATCGTTTATGTAAACTGGAACACCTCGACCCGATCCCTGATCGGGTATATGCCCTAACCACAGGCCACTAACCTGTTTTGTTACATCTTAAACACTGTATCTTAAATGTAAACTGGAACACCTCGATCCGATACCTGATCGGATATATGCCCAAACCACAGGCCACTAGGCCTATTTTGTTACACTATGATTAATACGATGCTTATCAACCAAACCTATGATGTAATTGTAGTTATTTATATATTTATTACACAAATTAAAATGAAACTGAAATGGTTATTGTTAAAACTAATAAATTCTTTTCACAAAGAGAAAAATATGTTTTGGAAATAATAATAAAAGAGGATAAATAATTTGTAGTGAACAATAAATTAGAGCTCTAACATACCTCGGAGCTTCTGAGGAAAATGGGTATCCGTAATTTGGCGCTGTTCGTCGTCTGTAAGGTGGTACCCCAACACTGTGGTTATTGACCACAGCCATACGGTGCTGTACAAATATACCAAACAGCTATAGCGTAGATATATTCCGTCTTTGCATATTGCAAAGTTAGCTCCCTTGCGGGTAGGTATCCATTATGACGTCATTATTTTGTGAGCGCAATGCACGCCGTTTTTCTCCCAAAATTATTATGTTACGCTCGCAAACATATGACTTCACAATCAATACCTACCCACAATTGCAGATAACTCTGAAATATGCAAACAGGGGCGTAGCTTGCTCAAAAAAAAGCCCGGGCTTGCACATAAAAAATCCTAGTATGAGTTATTCATGGTCTTGTAAAGTTTAAACATTTATGTCGATCCGTCAAAGTCTTGAATGTAATGCAAAATCAAAGAAAAAATCTAAAATTAATGATACTGACATTTACTCGTGCAGTTTTGGAAGTCCGGAAATGGAACCTGAAGTCGTATTCCGTTTATTACGACCAACCTACGGGTTCTGGGTGTTTAGTGCTTGTGTTGTTTGGTTCGTTGATATGAAGAAGACACAATTAACGACAAGATGGCTTTTTCAAGCTTTAACCGAAAGACATGCAAAGTCAAAGGACGATAGATGAAATATCGAAAAGTGACACCTCGCAAATTATAGTGACACAGAGTAGATTCTACTTAGATAGTATCTATTATGGAATCCAATCGGATATATTCTGTAAACGAAACGACACGGAAATTGTGGAAAGGTTCACGATTGTTATAAGTCTAGTGTCTTTAAGTACAACCGATGATTTATTTAAATACTTTTTGTGAGTACCAAAATGTTGTTACCGAATTTCTGTCATATCTGAAAGTAAAGCCGTCTCCAATAGGTGGGTGCGTGGGTCAGATGAGGATGAGGACGATGTGTTGGTGATATGCTGATCGTGGCGTCGTCATTGCGCATGCCTGGAATATTTAAGACAAAAAGTTAAATCCATTGAAAGACAATACGACATGGAATTTGATTCCTGAAACTTGCTCTATTAAAATATTATTATATTTTTATTCAAAGTGTGATAATACCTCTCAAATGGTTTCCTCTATCGACGGTAAGAAACTTCAAGAACTGACCTCAACTGGCCATTTAATTGCGTAAGGGAGTAGCATTGAATGCTGATATAAACATATTTCATCAAAAATAGCAATTATCGACATATTAAAATAATTTGAAAAAAAAAGGTGATAAACAACAATTTAGTCAAAATGTATAATTTGTACCAATGATCCTGACAATTAGAATTGTGTGTTTCACTGATCATGTTAGACTAAGTCTTTAGCTTCATCGAAGACACGAAACAAACACAAATCTTTGTCAAATCTCGATCACCAATCAACAAATCTAGGTCAAATCAAGACCGACCTAACTACAAACATCTAGGTCAAATCCGTGTCACCAACCACATATATAGGTTCAAAATCCCGATCATCAACCACACAAAAATCTAGGGCAAATTCCGATCATCAACCACAAAAATCAGGTCAAATCCGTGTCACCAACCACACGAATCTAAGTCATATATCGATCACCAACCACAAACAATAACCACAAAAACCTAGGTTAAATCTGTGTCACTAACCACACAAATCTACATCAAATACCGATCACCAACCACACAAATCTAAGTCATATATCGATCACCAACCACAAACAATAACCACAAAAACCTAGGTTAAATCTGTGTCACTAACCACAAAAATCTACATCAAATACCGATCACCAACCACACAAATCTAAGTCATATATCGATCACCAACCACAAAAAATAACCACAAAAACCTAGGTTAAATCTGTGTCACTTACCACACAAATCTACATCAAATACCGATCACCAACCACACAAATCTAAGTCATATATCGATCACCAACCACAAACAATAACCACAAAAACCTAGGTTAAATCTGTGTCACTAACCACACAAATCTACATCAAATACCGATCACCAACCACACAAATCTACATCAAATACCGATCACCAACCACACAAATCTACATCAAATACCGATCACCAACCACACAAATCTAAATCATATATCGATCATCCAACCACAAACAAATAACCAGAAAAACCTAGGTAAATCGTGTGTCACTAACCACAAATATCTACATCAAATACCGATAACCAACAACCACAAATCTAAGTCTCATTATTATCGAATCACCAACCACAAACAATACCACAAAACCTAGGTTAAAAATCTGTGTCATCTACCACACAAAAATCTACATCAAATACCGATAACCAACCCACACAAATCTAAGTCATATATCGATCACCAACCAAAAACAATAACCACAACCTAGGTTAAACCTGTGTCACTACACCACACAATCTACATCAAATTACCGATCACCAACCAAACAAATCATAATCAAAATACCGATCCACAACACACAAATCTAAAGTTCATATATGATCACCAACCACAAACAATAACCACAAAAACCTAGCGTTAAATCTGTGTTACTAACCACACAAATCTACATCAAATACCGATCACCACCACACAAATCTATATTCAATACCGATCACAACCACACAATCTAAGTCATATATCGATCCACCAACCCAAAACAATAACCACAAAACCTAGAGTTAAATCTGTGTCACTTAACCACACAAATCTACACAAAATACCGATCACCAAACCACAAAAATAAGTCATATATCGATCACCAACCACAAACTATAACCACATAAACCTAGGTTAAATCTGTGTCACTAACCACACAAATCTACTACAAATACCGAATCACAACCACACAAATCTAAGTCATATATCGATCAACAAACCACAACAAATACCACAAAAACCTGAGGATTAAAATTTGGTGTCACTAACCACACAATCTACACTCAAATACCGATCACCACCACACAAATCTAATCATATATCGATCCACAACCACAAACAATAACCACAAAAACCTAGGTTAATCTTGTGTCACTAACCACACAAATCTCACATCAAATACCGATCACCAAACCACACAAATCTAGTCATATATCGATCACAAACCACAACAAAACCACACAAAAACCTAAGTTAAATTCGTGTTCACTAACCACAAAAATCTACATCAAATTACCGATCACCAACCACACAAATCTAAGTCATATATACGATCACCAACCACAAAAAATAACCACCCAAAAACCTAGGTTAAATCTGTGTCACTTACCACACAAATCTACATCAAATACCGATCACCAACCACACAAATCTAAGTCATATATCGCATCACAAACCACCAACAATAAACCACAAAAACCTAGGTTAAATCTGTGTCACTAACCACACAAATCTACATCAAATACGATCACCAACCCACACAAATCTACATCAAATACCGATCACCAAACCACACAAATCTACATCAAATTACCGATCACCAACCACACAAATCTTAAATCATATATCGATCACCAACCACAAACAGATAACCAAGAAAAACCTAGGTTAAACTTGTGTTCACTAAACCACAAATATCTACATCAATACCGATAACCAACAACACAAATCTAAGTCATATATCGATCACCAACCACAAACAATAACCACAAAAAACCTAGGTTAAATCTGTGTCACTAACCACACAAACTACATCAAATATCCGATAACCAACCACACAAATCTAAGTCATATATCGATCACCAAACCAAAAACAATAACCACAAAAACCTAAGGTTAAATCTGTGTCACTAACCACAGCAAATTCTACCATCAAATACCGATCACCAACCAAACAAATCTACATCAAATTACCGATCACCAAACCACACAAATCTAAGTCATATATCGATCACCAACCACAAACAATAACCACAAAAACCTAGGTTAAATCTGTGTCACTAACCACACAAATCTACATAAATACCGATCACCCAACCACACAAATCTAAGTCATATATCGATCACCAAACCAACAATTAACCACAAAAAACCTAGTTAAAACTTGTGTTACTAACCACACAAAATCTACATCAAATACCGAATTTCACCAACCACAACAAATCTACATCAAATTACGATCACCAACCACACAAATCTAAGTCATATATCGATCACCAACCACAAAACAATAACCACAAAAAACCTAGGTTAAATCTGTGTCACTAACCACACAAATCTACATCAAAATACCGATCACCAACCACAAAATCTAAGTCATATATCGATCACCAACCACAAACAATAACCACAAAAACCTAGGTTAAAATTGTTGTCCACTAACCACACAAATCTACATCAAATACGAATCACCAACCACACAAATCTAAGTCATATATCGATCACCAACCACAAACAATAACCACAAAACCAGGTTAAAATTTGTGTCACTATACCACACAAATCTACATCAAATAACCGATCACCAACCACACAAATCTAAAGTCATATATCGATCACCAACCACAAACAATAACCACAAAAACCTAGGTTAAATCTGTGTCACTAACCACACAAATCTACATCAAATACCGATCACCAACCACACAAATCTAAGTCATATATCGATCACCAACCACAAACAATAACCACAAAAACCTAGGATAAAATTTGTGTCACTAACCACACAAATCTACATCAAATACCGATCACCAACCACACAAATCTAAGTCATATATCGATCACCAACCACAAACAATAACCACAAAAACCTAGGTTAAATCTGTGTCACTTACACAAAATCTACAATCAAAATACCGATCACCAACCACACAAAATCTAAGTCATAATCGATCACCCAACCACAAACAATAACCACAAAAACCTAGCGTTAAATCTGTGTCACTTACCACACAAATCTACATCAAATACCGATCACCAACCACACAAATCTAAGTCATATATCCGATCACCAACCACAAACCAATAAACCACACAAAAACCTAGGTTAAAAATTTGTTCACTAACCACACAAATCTACATCAAATTATCCGATCACCAACCACCACAAATCTAAGTCATATATCGATCACCAACCACAAACAATAACCACACAAAACCTAGTGTTAAATACTGTGTCACTTACCACCACAAAATCTAACAACAAATACCGATCACCAACCACACAAATCTAAGTCATATATCAGATCACCAACCACAAACAATAACCACAAAAACCTAGGTTAAATCTTGTCACTTACCACAACAATCTACATACAAAATACGATCACCAACCACACAAATCTAAAGTCATATATCGATCACCAACCACACAAAACAATAACCACAAAACCTAGGTTAAATCTGTGTCACTAACCACACAAAATCTACCGCATCACCAAACCACAAAAAACTATGTTAAAACCATGTCACCAACCACAAAAATCTAGGTTAAAACCATATCATCAACCACAAAAATCTAGGTTAAAACCATATCATCAACCACACAAATCTAGGTTAAGACCATATCACCAACCACACAAATCTAGGTTAAAACCATGTCGCCAACCACACAAATCTAGGTTAAAACCATGTCGCCAACAACAAAAATCTATGTTAAAACCATATCACCAACCACACAAATCTAGGTTAAAACCATGTCACCAACAACAAAAATCTAGGTTAAAACCATATCATCAACCACAAAAATCTATGTTAAAACCATATCATCAACCACAAAAATCTATGTTAAAACCATATGACCAACAACAAAAATCTAGGTTAAAACCATATCACCAACCACACAAATCTATGTTAAAACCATATCATCAACCACAAAAATCTATGTTAAAACTATGTCACCAACCACAAAAATCTATGTTAAAACCATATCACCAACCACACAAATCTATGTTAAAACCATATCATCAACCACAAAAATCTATGTTAAAACCATATCACCAACAACAAAAATCTAGGTTAAAACCATATCACCAACAACAAAAATCTATGTTAAAACCATATCATCAACCACAAAAATCTAAGTTAAAACCATATCACCAACAACAAAAATCTAGGTTAAAACCATATCACCAACCACACAAATCTATGTTAAAACCATATCATCAACCACAAAAATCTAGGTTAAAACCATATCACCAACCACACAAATCTATGTTAAAACCATATCATCAACCACACAAATCTAGGTTAAAACCATGTCACCAACCACACAAATCTAGGTTAAAACCATGTCACCAACCACACAAAACAATTTCAAATCCCGATTACTAACCCCACAAATCAAGTTCAAAACTGGGTCCAAAACAACAATATTTAGGTAAAATCCGGATCAGGTCAAAGTCTGACTTAATATCACATAGATGAAGTTGTCTGTGAGGCTTCATCAAACTGCTGCAAACATACTTGTATTTTTATATAGCGCTTTTCTGCACTTTTAGGAACTGTTGAATATCTATCGAAAGTAGTTTTAATGCTAACGAAATACGTACACTAAATTACTGGAACCCTTTGTAGACCATTTTTAGTCAGCGTTCGACAACCTGCACAATGCATTTTAAAAATTATACGGGATCTAAGCGCAAGTACACCGAATCGACTATGATATCTACGAAGGATTTTTATTTATAATGCACTGCCACGGACGTTTTGCATCTGCCGTTTATAAGACTGGTCGTTTTCTGGTTACATTTAAACTTTCATATGTCGATTTCGGTTACATTTTCGAAACATTTGCTACTAATATGTACCATACTGCAAAGTTGTCATTGTTAAATTCTGTGCTGACGACCTTATGGGGAACTTCGTTCAATGAAATCCCGCTGCACGTGAGCAATTAAAAATTATATTAATTATTTCAATGTTATATACTCACAATAGCGATCGTACAGGCCAGGAAACCAAGTATTATATTCATCGTTGAAATGTGAAACGTGGAACGCAAAAAGGCACCGATCAAAATGGTAATGCACCGATGTCTTAGAACGAATATCTTGGCGCGACCTCGATTCCAAATATTATCTGTGTTTTTGTAGCCCGTCTAGAGAAGTCACGATTTCGTTTTGTCAGATGGAACTTTTTTGTTGTTTTTTTAAAGTTTTCTGCTGTCTATATTTATTATGTTGGTGTTGGTTTAAAAGCCTTGTTAATCTATATGTGCTTATGCTTTGTTTGCATTCTGTACATTACGCGGGAGCCTACATTTGTGAAATGTTTCTTCTTTAGAATAAACATTTTTAAAAACATTATCCTAATTGCCAAAGGAATTTGAAGTTTGGTATTTGTAGTCACAACAAATGTTACTTTTCATGAGGTATTCACGGCTCACTTAAGACTACGCGTTACTTGTCAACTCTCGACAAGTCTCAATCTCGGCCTGAGATATCCCTGACAATTGTACTGACCCATATTATTCATCCACACTTAAAAAGGAAAAAACTGTTAAAATTACTCTTCGGTTGAGTCACCCCTGTCCATTGTACAGACCAGTATAAGCTTATATTAGTCTCCAAAGGAAGGGAAGGTCCTAAGATATAGTAATAATATGGTAGATTCTTTTCTGCAATACAAAAATACAACTCGACCTATTAGTACCTGCAGAACAAGGAGTGTAAACTCTTTCACCGCCACATAATATACTCTCCTACGACACTTAGTATCGTAACACTTTCTATTAGTCTATGATTTCTATTTTCGCAATGAAAATTAACCAAAAATGTCTAAAGTAGGCTGATACCACCCCCTGTTTAAGCAGCTTCGTTTCCAAAACAAAAACTTAAAGTTAATTTATAACTATTATTACGTCAGTATATCTATATCGATAGTCGAAGTATAAGGTTCCGTGTATACAACGGTGGCTGATTTGTGCCATTTCATCTTTCAAATAAATGAAATATACTTTCGACTTTTTGTCGTTGACGAAAATTAACGACCTTAAATTTCGTCTTCGTGTATGGTTAAGGCCCTTTTTGGTCCCAAAGTCCGTCAAATTTTCAAAGCTGTTATTTAGTATTTCAATTGGTGGATTTGACATACATATCTTATTTAATTGTAATGATAGATTTCTAAGCAGCTTTGGTTGCTTTGGTAACCACTCGAAATATGCATTGATTATGAAAATGTGTAATATTTGAAATAGAACAAATTAATCACTTAATTGCAGTTTTGAAAATGTGATGGGTTTGGGGGGTTAAAAGGGGCCCAAGCCATACATAGTCCTTTATCTTTTATCCGCGCGAAAAGACAAGAATTTCGAAGGCGAATTAACGCAAATTTAAGTCGCTAATTAGCGTGCATAAATTTCGTCTTTTCGTGTTTCATTTTTCGTCTTTTCGCCTCGAAAGCACGATATACAGAAATGGTGAAGTTTCGTCATTTCGTCCGAAAAGGCGAAATGGCACAAATGAGCCACCGTAGTACCTAGTTATACTGACAGAGAAGGTTTGCCATCTGTCACAACGATAGTCAACTACTGCACGGTGTTTAGGATGACAGCAGTAAACAAACAGTTTTAAATTCTAATCAAAATCATTCTGAAATTGACATGTATGTAATCGACGGTAAGCATACATCTTCTGTAACTCTTTTTACAGTTAAAATGATAATAAAAAATACATTTTGAAAACGCAGCGGGCCACTTAAAACGTATATTTAAAATCTTTTGATATGTTTATTCCCTCTAATCATATTTCAGTCATGATATAAAGTATCACATGTTGATAAATTCAATTGATTTTAAAGAAAATGTTAACACTTTGGATTAAAAACATAAACTAAAATGGTTTATAAATCTTTATTCGGGACACTGGTAATCAAGAAGAACACTTTAACCAGTAAAACCGGGTATGACTAAAGATCTTGTTGATACATGTGGAAATGTAATGGCTTGCAAAATCAAAACCCTAGTAGTATTTGTCTAGTAAGACATGGTTCTTATATAGTATTTGTATATACGTGCTTGTAGATTGTTGGATAAACTCAAATTGCAAGGTAAAGGTCTTCCGCTTCGACCTTCGGTGAGATAAACACATGAACTACTACATATGTAGATAACGCTAGGAATTATTCGAACCAGAGAATCTGGTCTCCACCAATTAACATTATTATTATCACAAGCTTACCCATACTTACATTATATATATCATTGTCTTCTTAGGTAAAATATGTGTTCTCGTTTAAATATCACATACAGTGTATATAACAATAATGACATTAAAAAGCTAACCGAATTTTACAACATATATGTATAATTCATTTTTCACAAAAAATAATACGGGCACCACTTGAAACGTCATGATATACACGTGCATATCAAAAGGTCTCCAATACTTTTAATGACATACGTATCAAATTACTGTAAACGTTTCTGTCATAATTTGCGTGCACCTGTGTTTTTACGGTCTCGGAATAGCAGTTGAGACAGCTTGTTTTACACATGTTCATGAGTTTAACCGTCGAAAACAGATATATCTAGATTTAACCATTTCGCTTCCACAGGAATTTCTCTGATTTCTCGAATTGCCACGGTTTTTGCTGGCATTTCAAACCTTCCATTATGACGTTAACAGTTTTGCATACAGATATCGTCTCACCACGACGTCGGCGTCAATAGTCTTGAAAAGACGGTATCAAGACACGTCGCGCATTTTAATACGACATGTCATACCTCTATATTTACACTTGCTAGGCTTGGTCACTATACGCTAATACTAGCCGATTTTGTTTACCATAACTGCATGGTAACATTGAACTTTGAACTTGCGTATGAAAATGTTCTGTGCAACGTAAAAGGGCTACTTTTTTTTAAAAGAAACACATGGCTTTGTTTACATTTTGACGCAACATTACGTGTATATTGTTGTTTTTCATAGAATTTTGGAAAAATGTAAACGATATATACATGTTTTATATTTATATATGATTCAAACAATTTTTAAATTAACAATTGTATAAAGAAACGGAAAAATATCCCGACCGGGGCGACGTGCTTTCATTTTTGTTAAA
>SAYR01017606.1:1796472-1829229 GCA_004382745.1 Argopecten irradians irradians | reverse complement strand
AACGACAATATATTACGACTCACAAAAGCAACACATGCAGCGATGATTCACAAACGATCTACTAGATTGAGGTATTACACAATTTCCTACTGACAACAATTATTTACAATATATCGACTCATAATTCGTACTTGTATTACTCGTCTGTCACACGTCAAACTTACTTAAACAACGTAACACACTCTCGATTCTCGCACAGTTTTATATACAGAAGATATCGTGTAATGTGAATAACACGTATGTGGTATAGCGTGAACCACCTAACGTTACAACAACATGTGTTTAGTATTTGAATAGTTATAAATTCACTTGACGAGAAATTGTTTGTTCTCTGTATCACTTTCATAATTTCTTGTCACTAGCTCCTATATTGTGTGTCATTTCTGCCAATGCGACAACGCGACAAATGTAACCTGTGAATGTGACAAAACGACAAGGCGACAAAATCTCACGCCAATATTACGGAAATAATATGTCCCATTTTGTTGCCTGAGTGTGTCGCGACAGGGTGTGGGACGACTGGTTCGCCCGTTGTCAGTATAATGTGACCGGGTGGGGTGTGTTGCTTGGTGTCTTCGGCGGCATGTTTCATTGATATAGCACTATAAAATGGGCAACAGTTCCACTATAAAAGAAGACACAACATGAATATACCGCAGTCTCCCAATACCCAGCACAACATACACGCAACACACCGCATACATGAGAGGCCGTCCTTACATGACCATAGCTGTTAAAAGGACGTTTATCAATAAAACAAGCAAACAAGTGTCGCGTTGACAAGGCTGACCCTAAAAATAATAACACTTGATGGAACCAACTTCAGATTGTTTGAAACAGATTTAGTTTAGCTTTATGTAAAATGTGAGATCTGGTAATAGATATGGGTTGAAATTGGTAAGGTTTGCGGACTGAACAACGTTCGACGGATGACGAACTTCATTTAAAATCCCAATATGGGTACATGTTACGTTACGAATATAGGCCTATATTAACTTGGTTAGGAAAAAATGCAAAGAATCCGTGTTCAATAAAGAGAAAAAAAATACAAAACCTTTATTCAGAAATCAATCACGGAAAAGCGAAAATGTTTCAAAATTCGAAATGGGATCCACAATAAAAAAAAAAAAAAAAAAAAAAAAAAAAATACCCCCCCCCGCACCTACCTCAACCATCAAGCACATCCCTTATTCCTTAATATATATGTATGTTTATATAGGTTTAATAATCAACATTTTCATCACACTCTTAATGTGCTGTAACAACACATCCTCAATTAAAATCGAAATCTGGGTTACCGTATTTTCATCTAAAATAAGTCCGCTAGGTACGTACACGGGACCACTATAAGGTGACCTAAGAATATCATATCTAGTGATTTGTTAAAAAAAACTATGCTTAATAACGTCTTTACTCTTTATTTCTTTCCAACGAAATGGGTGTTGCCAAATTAGTAATGCTATTACATATATGTCGATATAGAATGTCATTGCTATAACATGAAGATCAGTCGAACAATTAAGGGAGCTATAACTAAAACTCAGAAAAGAAAGTAATCTGTAAATTAGCGTTTTGAATAAGTTTCCGATGTTATATAAACATTAATGTTTAATAGCAAAACGCAAAACGTTAGCACTAGTTTAATATAATGTATGCATGTAGTAACTAATATTCACGGTGGTTTTAATTTCACTAAATTCGGTGATCCATCCAAATACGCGAAATTTATTTTACTTCGAAAAAATTAACAAAATCATGGTTTCACATGCATATTGTAGCCTGTCTTATGAAAGACACTTTCAGATGTGATATAGATGATTCGCAAAGATAAGTCCCCGCAAAATATGTTCCAAACTGTAAATCGTGAAACTTTACATGCACCCGCGAAATTTAACTATACACAGTATATAAACATGTTCGTGCATTTAATTTGAACCGTTTTGGAGTAATAATAAACTGTAATTTGTTATTTTTGTTTTCATAGTAACAGATAAAATACCAAAAATAGAGGTTCCGGAGAGCAAAAGGTACAACAATGACACTAGCCTAACATATACACAAAGTTTCGTGGAAATAAATTGAACGGTTTCGGAGTAAGGTAACTTTAAAATTGTGTCATCACATATATGCAATTTCCAGCTTGCCTCATGTCGGTGCAGGGACAGCACATAGACTGGTTACCGCCTCAGTTACCTCCCTTGCGTACGCTTCACTTAGGGTCCCTAGTGAGCGGAGCGCAGCCTGGCGGAGAGTAGAGAACTAAGGGAAGGGAACCAGTCTAGGACAGCACACATACATTGATGACGTCGTTAACAATGCATAACGTGACGTCAAAATTCGTTAAAAAGCAGATCGGCCCAGATCGGCCCTGTGGCAGTCAACGTAAAAGTCAGATAGGCCCAAATCGGCCCTGTGGCAGCTTAAGGGTTAATATCCCATGAAAAGTTACATAATATAAGACCACGATCGAGAGCAAGGACGTCTCCTTGCAGGCGGTGTATGGGATTTGCAAATTATTTAGTCTAGATGAAATAAATGATTATTCTAATTACTGGTTTATGTAAATAATGAATGTACTTGCAATATTTCCAACGTTGGACATTTTTATTTTGCTATAATTAATATCGATGCTGCTATCGTTTGTGCGAGGAGATGAGATGAGGAGGTTTTGTCGAGTCATCTCAGTTTTCCTTGTTGGCACCAAAATAAAACTTGTATTATAAGACAGTTACCGTGTATTCTGTTTATCCTGCAACTTTTTCACTCTACATAGAGAACATGGTATTCAAAACGAAAGCAAATTGCCTGTTATTTACAAGATTTCGCTCAAATATGTTAGCGACGTCATTCCGGTGATTGTGACGTCTCTGTTTGGCGAGACTGACTGCCGTTTCATTCACTCCTACTAAAAGTGACGTCACTGGAATGTTCGGGATCAAGTTATCAAATTTAGAAATTGAATCAAACGAAAGAATTAAACATTTATTCACTGACATCGTAATATTTTCCTATTGCAACTATTACAGGAAATTCTTATCATCCGGTATCGAGCTTTGTGCCCGACCTAAGTTGTTTCAGACTTAGATCTGAAAATGCATTGTTTCTTGATATTGTTCCGCTTCTTTTGTTGACTTTAAATTCGTAAAATGAACTGCGAAGGGCGTCAGAACGCTTGTTTTCAACGTGAATAAACACCGTAGTGATAAAGACCTTCCAAGTATATCAACAGTGAATATTTGCATCATAGACTGGTTCCCTTCCCTTAGTTCTCTACTCTCCGCCAGGCTGCGCTCCGCTCACTAGTAAAGTAAAGCGTGCGCAAGGGAGGTAACTGAGGCGGGAACCAGTCTATTTGCATCAGGGAAATAGGGATATAAAAAGTCGATTTTCTCTAAAAGTAAGTAAGTCAAACTACATTAATTTTGCTGGAACACTTAAAAAATCGTTCTGATTTCAGAACAATTGGAATCTTACAGTATTTTTATTATTATTATATAATGTAAGTTAATTATGCCAATAGACCACACTGCTACTTCTTACCGTCGTTACATACTTTTACTACCTACTCTTTCCTTCTTACCGTCGTTACATACTTTTACCACCTGCTGTTTCCTTCTTACCGTCGTTAATACTTTTAACACCTACTCTTTCCTTCTTACCGTCGTTAAATACTTTTACCACCTGCTGTTTCCTTCTTGCCGTCGTTAATTCTTTTAACACCTACTCTTTCCTTCTTACCGTCGTTACATACTTTTACCACCTGCTGTTTCCTTCTTACCGTCGTTAATACTTTTACCGCCTACTCTTTCCTTCTTACCGTCGTTACATACTTTTACCACCTACTCTTTCCTTCTTACCGCCGTTACTTACCATTACTCCCTACTCTATACTTGTTACCGTCGTTACATACTTTTAACACCTACTCTTTCCTTCTTACCGTCGTTACATACTTTTACCACCTGCTGTTTCCTTTTTACCGTCATTACATACTTTAACTCCCTACTCTATCCTTGTTACCCTCGTTACATACTTTTAACACCTACTCTTTCCTTCTTACCGTCGTTACATACTTTTACCACCTACTCTTTCCTTCTTACCGCCGTTACATACTTTTACCGCCTTCTCTATCCTTGTTACCGCCGTTTCATACTTTTACCAGCTACTCTTTCCTTCTTACCGCCGTTACATACTTTTACCACCTACTCTTTCCTTCTTACCGACGTTTCATACTTTTACCAGCTACTCTTTCCTTCTTACCGTCGTTACATACTTTTACCACCTACTCTTTCCTTCTTACCGCCGTTACACACTTTTACCGCTTTCTCTATCCTTGTTTCCGCCGTTACATACTTTTACCACCTACTCTTTCCTTCTTACCGTCGTTAATACTTTTACCACCTAATCTTTCCTGTATGATGAATACCTAACTCAAATATGCTCATTTTATTCATTATAATTCTATTATACAGTAATAATTCATTTTTGCTTGTTACGAGCATTTTCATTGGCTTAAAATTTTACTTTATCAGCCCATAAAGGAAAAAATTGCGTCGCCGTTTGTAACGTCGCTTCTGAATTCTCTTTACGGTTTACCAATATGATTTATTATAGAACACGCCGATTAATTTTGAATAGATTTTTATTTTGTTATGGGAGATAAATACACACAAAAATTGAGTTTGCTATCATAAACCGCTTCGCCGTTTATTATAAGTACACTCAGATTTTTGTGTTATATTCCATAACATAAAAATCTATCAAGTTAAATCCTTACCTAATATTTCCTGTATGATGAATACCTAACTCAAACATGCCCCTTTTTGGTCATTATAATTCTAATATACAGTATTAACAGTTTTATTGGAACGGTACCAAATACACTGTCAACTGATTCAAAAATATCAACGGATTAGTTCAATAAAATAAACTACAACAAACACTCAACTGTCAGTTAGGCGAAAATTTTATTTCATTGCAATTACATTTAATTGAGAGTTGCGATTGGATATGTTGGTTTACAGGTGTGGGCGAGAGGTGTGCTCATTAGGGCAAGGTCGTCATGCGATAAGGGTGTACCGGTGGGGTTGCTGTCAATCAACTGGATAAGTTTGGCCTGTAGACAGATGAAAATAAGGTATGTGCAAAACTACAGATTTGGAAAGCGATGTGTTTTTATTATGATTTCTTTATTGTGAATAGACTGAATTTAAAGGTTGTCCTTATTGGGGTTTTTTGCACGGAATTTGGTGTTTGATCTTTGTGCTTATGTCAATAAATATCTTAAAACGTAAAGTGAAATTGAATATATGATATCTAGAATGCACGGATCCCACGAGATATATTAATTGATTATTTATCAGAGGGTGTTGTTTTAATGTAGTGTGTGCCAAGCAAAAGCACAGTCTAAAGTTTTCCTACTTTCACTTTTACATAGATTTGTTTTTGTAGTAAAGCACATTTGGCTGGATATTCCTCCCATAAGTTGGCATAATATGTGACCGATTTATTTGTTTGATAAAATAAAAATAAGTTAAGATTAAATATGTATCTACCTCAAGATTCCTGAGAACGTGGACGTCTCCAATATTGTTCTTTTCGTCATCACTTGGGTTATAGATCCAGCATTGCTTGTTACTGATTACGGCCATACGGTGCTGTGTTAAAGCCAAATACTATTTAGTCTCCTGCTTTATTATCGTGAACATGGGACTATTTCATCGCTATAATTGAATTCCAGCTTATTGATTTTTTTTTTTTTTGATTTTTTGTTGTTGTTTTTTTTTTTGTAATTAATATACAACTAGCGATTATGCTTATACTGTTAACGTTACTTTCGTGGACAATTAGAGCAAAAATGAAACTAGAAGCAAAAATTCGCGCAAGAAATTAACTTTTGGCTAAAACTGTTTTGCTCAAAAATTATCAAATGGATTCAATCTGAACGAGCTTGAAGACTCTTTCTATATGCGGGAATCACAGGCTCGGCCACAATTTCTTACAGACAGAGAAACCCAAAGGAAAGCAACTTTGCAAGATGAGAATATAGGAGCCTTACCGAGGATGCATCGTACTTGAAGGAAAAGGCCTCGCCGATATGTGGTGCGTGAGTTCCATGTTGATGATGATGTGTCCCGTTATTGTTGTTGTGATGGTGATGCGCCGGCGTCGTGACTGGGACTGTCATTGCGCATGTCTGGAAAAATAAAGTGAGAAATTTATACCATGGCTGAAATTGATATTTGAAATAGATTCATATTCGGTTAAAACTAATCTTCCATTCTAAAGCTCTCATGGAAAGATTCTGGAGTGTTGGAATGAACAAGAAAAGAAGGAGAAAATAGATTGGGGTAAAAAAGGATCGGGGTTAAAAAAGATCGGGGTAAAAAAAGGATCGGGGTAAAAAAAGATCGGGATAAAAAAGATCGGGGTAAAAAAGAATCGGGGTAAAGTAGATAACAAAAAATGAATAATGCAATAATGAATCGAAAATCAAAAAATCTATAGCGATCATACATTCCCCAAAGTTATTCTTTCTTAAACGAAACTACACCTTGAAATCGTCGACAATTTTTTCAAAGATACATATATCCCAAAGATAAGCACATTATTTAACAAACAAAAAACATTGAAAAAGTCATTAACTTACAACGGCAACCGAACAAGCGAGAACTACTAAGAATCCGTTCATGGTGGAGATCTGAGTAAAGTCACGACAAACAACTGGATCTAAGAAGTAACAAGGACTGTTCGCTGTATTTGTAACATAGCCGTGGGAATGTCCTAGATTGTGTAGCTTATCTACACATGTACGTACCATATGGCTAGTGAAAGTTCAGCCTAACCAAGTAACCCTTATTTATTTGAATTCATTACTTTCACTTATAACAGTTTTAGTCTACATTATTGAATTAGAATTATGCCTATTTCTTAAATCAAATAAGACTTTAAAATATAATGTACAATGTTACAATGAGCTGAATTATTGAGCGTATATTCATTCAGTTAAAATTGATCCTGGATTATCTATGGCAGATATTCCATACCTCTGTTAAGGTGACAATTCAGTGAGGCTAATTCTGTTATATAATCCCAAAGCAAAACACAAAACACAGACCTTTAGGACGTCCCAACACCCCCTCTCATACAGAGCTTTAGGACGTCCCATCAATACTGTTGGAAAGTATAACCTCATTTTGCAATTATTTCAGGAAGGTACATTACATACATAAACTATATGTAACCTATCTGAGTGTGACCTAAAATAAGAATACAGAAGTGAAATCTCGATTAGATTAGCATGTGTTGTGAACCTTTCGAAATCACATGTTTTACGTAACTACCAGTTGAAACTCACTTTATCTGGAGTCAAAACATGAAATGTTCCTATAATAGAACATATATTTCTTACCCAACTCAATGTAACCGCGTCACTTTATAGGTCTGTTGTTTGTTTTCATATACATCACGAGTTCTTTTTAGTTGTTTCCATTTAAAGTTATATGTACCGCAACTGAGCGAAAATTTTGACATGGTTTTATTCTCTTGGTAATCTTTTTGAAACCATCAAGTCTGATGAATTAAGGTGTGAAAGCCATTCAAATGGACCGATAACCATGTATTATATCTTATAAACATATATATAAGACAAACGTTATGCACTGTAAAATTCCTGTTTTTAAGCCATTTAGATGGAAACATACAGAGTTTAATTTACAATTACTAATCACACTGTCAAAATGTGACATGGCATTGTAGACCACAGCTTGTCTTCATGGGCTGTCCGTATGTACTCATGTCACTACGTTTGTAGATGAAAATGTACTTGTAAAATTAAAACCTTGGCATTGTAAGTATAATTTGTTATTCTCAAAATGTTGATCAGTTGTGACGGTGGATGCCATATAATGATCAACAAGTTATAACTACAATAGCATGATTATATCATATCTCTCACACACAGTGGATCTTTTCGTAGACGTCTGAAAAAGGGCGGTAGACTGAACGTTCTTTGTATCATCAATGGAAACTTAAATCCTTAAAGATGCACAACCGCATGAACGATATTAACCACTTGAACTATATCGTATGTTTAATTAGTATTCATGTGTCTAATTAACACCATAGAACATATTAAACAATTTATTTTGCTTTTGGTCCAACCGCAATTAGTATTTTGTTCTCTATTGTTTATAGTGCTATGGATTTTTTTCGGGACGCAATTAATTATTTTGAAATATTTTAATATGTTAATCTTAAGTAAAATAAAAAGCTCAATCTTTTCATTGATGGTAATGGTGTAAAGTTAGTAATTTTTCTAATTGAAGAAAAGTTCTTATTCATCTGTTCGTGTTTTTGATAGAGAAAAAAATCATTCGTTATGGTGTAGCATCAAAAGTATTTATCTCCGACAGTTCAAGTCAGAAAGTGGGAAAAAACCTACAACGTCCTTACATGACCCTGGGACGTTAAATATCTAAACAAGTGGGAAATGTATATAGTATTACTTAAACTCGTTTGCATTGCTGTTATTTTCTGAAAATAGAAACTATCAGGAAATCCGTAATGTTATGCTTATGTCTGCGGTTGATAAAAATATTCTAATTGTAAAAGGCCCAGATTACCATGATTATTAACGTTTTTGTTAATTCTTAGAAGGAGAATGATCATATGTCCCGGTAATATTTTGGAAAACTATTTGGATGTAAAAGGGTAAAATAGTTGACACTTTATCTTTTTATGGAGAATTTGAAAGCAAAAAGAGACAAGTAGTTCTGTAGATCCAACGGAAACAAAGTCAACAAGAAACAAAAAGAACTTCTTTCTGACTGAAATTTTATTTTGATCAAATTACATTTAATTTAGAGATGCGACTGGAAATGTTGGTCTGCATGTATGGGCGAGTGATGCGCTCATCTGGGCAAGGTCGTCGTGCGATAAGGGGGTACCGGTGGGGTTGGTGTCAATCAACAGGATAAGTTTTACCTATTAACAGATAAACAAGTTGTTAAAATATGGTATTAGGCAGAAATATAGGATGGGAATATAGGAACCAGTTTTTTTTTTTCTATCGGAATCACACCATACATAACATAAGTCAATGTACGATAAATTGTGTAACTCTGAAAACATTATTAAATGTAAACAAAATCTAAATGGATGTAACATTAGATTGGCATCAAATGGTGATGCTACAACTCATTGAGCTTATTCATTTTCATGACATTGGATTCGAGGTCTTATTCTTGTGTTTTTATCACTAAACACTGGCGTCACACGGCCGCAATAAACTATATCTTTAAGAGGAAAATCAGGATTACTATAGCTTCATACCTATATTTTAAGACTGACCAGATAATGGATTCTTATGTTTTCAAAAAGAACTTACCAATGTCCCTCAGACATCTAATAGCTATTTTATGGCATAACTGGATATTTTGTATGTCAAATTCCGTGGTCCCTAATTTCAGCTAGAGTTAGGTTTGTAATCATATATAAATGATAAAGCAATGATTTGTAACCAAACTGTTTATAAAATTGATATGCATACAATTGGAGTGAAAGATATACATGTATATATATATGCCTAAACTGATTCCATCACACAATAGCTTAAAATTATCCCCTTCATCTATACACCGAAACAGGACTTGACGGAACAGAAAGCCATTCGGTTAGATACATACGGGTATATAGCTAAGACCGTCTGTTATCTTACAATATAACAGTACAAGTGAGGTGTACCTACCTCCAGATTCCTGAGAACGTGGATATCTCCAATGTGGCTCTTTTCGTCATCACTTGGGTTATAGATCCAGCATGTATGGTTGCTGATTATAGCCATACGTTGCTGAGTAAGAGCCAAGTCATACATAAGTTTCATGATTGATGATCATAGACATACCATTAACATATACAATGTATAATTCACCACTTTTCTCGCTAAAACAGTATTAAATTAACGGCATTTTGATTCGTTGTTATATAGACGCTATTGTGTCTGATTGTTAATTTATAATGCTACGAACCAAAACAACATTGAGTTAAACAAAGAATGCCCCATACGAACTTATACAGCACCGATTCTTAGTCAAATTTCGGAGATTCTGTGTCAATTATAACGCCCATCATCATAGTTCAATCACACTATCTAATAGACACAGTAGAATGACAGAGAATTACCGCGGCATGGTCGTACTTGAAGACAAATCCCTCCCCAATATGCGGTGCGTGGGTTCCATGATGATGGGGTGGATGTGTCCCACTATGGCCATGATGCGGCATCTTGACAGTGGTCATTGCGCATGCCTGGAAATGTAAAAATACCATCGTTACCCAAGTTAAGGCCCACAACCTTTGAGAAAAATAAATAAATAAAATCTTAAAAACAAAAATTACATACGAAAATATATATTCATTGCCTAAGAGGATATGATAACATTAACAAAACACAAGATTCTCTGCGTAAACTATATTAACAGTGAAGATTCATTTCACTGTTTTGCCGCCTGGCGCAGTGATTATCAACCGACGAGCGGTAATTAGGACGAAGGCGGGAAACATAAAACGACCCGCGCTATGAACATTCGAATTTATTTAAATTAAATTGTTAAGAAGGTGATGGTAAGTGTCGTAGTAACGGTAAGTTGATAACTTTTGTGACTCTACCACATTATCAATCTCGTTTTAATTCCCATTTTAAAAATTAAAAGCAGTTTCGGAAAGGCAGTGGCCTTTAAATTAACATGGAATTGAAGTAATAATAGAAACTTGATGATAATAACGTTTTAAAGACCCTTGAAAATTTTGCAAATAGTGCTCATTGTTGTAAAGATTTATGAACCAATAGAGTGCAAACAGGAGGGGGTGGAGTAAGAGGGAATATAATGAAACAAGTAATAATGGTCTGGGAATCGCAAGATATATCGAAGATATGCTTCGTTAGAAAATTTGAAACAAGAAACATCAATTTGCAATATACACAAACACACCCTGAAGCAGTGATACACGTTTTAGCTCATGAAAGAAGACAGACACCAAATGACAATCTCATTAATCAATACATATAATTATCTAAACAAAAGACATACATTTTGTGCATTTATCTGTTTACCCAAAATAGTGTTTGTAAGCGTAAAACAAAAGAAAGATTGTGAAACTTACAATGGCGAGAGAACAGGCCAGGACCACTAGGAATCCGTTCATGGTTGAGATCTGAGTAAGGTCACGAGAAACAACTGGATGTAAGAACTAAGGACAGCTCGCTGTATTTGTACCAAAGTCGTGGGAATGTTTTAAAATCTTGTTACATGACTTACCATATGGTCAAGTAACCCCTGTCGTATTGATCTAGATATTTTCATTTCATAACGTACATAACTGTATAGCATCTATGTATGAACTTGTGCACCGAATTTACCCCTATCTTATCTGCCCTATTGACTGAAGATGGGAATAATTGTCTGTGTTTAAAAAGGACTTCGTAAACTCTCGTAAGCCTGAATAAGGAACGCTGTGAGATTGACTCGCCCGTGAAGCTATAATGCACGCTAAGACAATATGCCCAATATTCACTAAATCAACAATAACCTTTTGGGAACTTTACGCCATAACTAAATTAATTTTCAATCTGTTAAATTTGTCAAAGCTGTATATAACAAAGTGTACAAGCCATGCGCATGGTACAATGATTTGAATAAATGGCTGAAGGCCGCTGCATCAACAGAGATAGAATCTGCTTCTGGTGATGTGTACATATACACATATATACATGTAACAATTTATATCACAAGTCACAAACATAGAATAAGTGTTTAACTCATGTAGTAATATTATTATATTCCTAAAAACGGAATAATCATGTTATAATTAGTCTTTATTCTTGTGTTTCAATGTTTCAATTTCTGATGTCATTTTCTAGATAAAGACTTAGTGTGATATTGTTATAGGCATGATTTATCATAATTTCATATAAGATAAATTGATTCATGTAGCTTCACTAGTTTTACTTTTAGCAGTGATACAGACACATCAGTTCTCTAATACAAAGTTTTTCTTTCATTTTAGCAGATAAATAATCAAAACTTCGTATATACTACAAGCATGTAGGGTGGATAACTAATGACTGATCAGGCATATATAGTTTTTTATCCCGTGAGCGGGTGTCATATCTAACACTCACCCTCAAGCAAATGGAAAAGCCCTGATTGAAATAATTTCAGATAGCTTACCCTTAACCCTATATCACAAATACAAAATACAATTATACAATGGAATGCTGGTCTTTTGCTACCAGTCTAACACTAATCCTTCACCTCTTATTTTCGATTGATAGAGGTCAAAGTGACATTCTACAATTTTCTTTCAACTTCCGGTCGCGACTTCAATGACGTTGAAAGTTAAACTCCAATTTCTACTTTGTAAGATCCTGTTTCCATCCATCCTCATAAAAGTAGGTGCAGAAACAGAATATTCCGTTGGAAATATACTTGTTCTAAATGAAACAGTGTAACGTGTCAATACGTACTGAAATACAATTGAATTATAAAAGTATTCGTCTCAGTGATTAACCTAACCATTACTGTCGTGTACGGTTTTTTTCGTTAACTTTCTTTGCACTGTCGTATCACACTTCATCATTCCACTTGAGATGGAACTATAATTATAAATTGTTTGTAACATTGACCTTCCTCTTACACATGAAAACTTTATACCGATTTTCTTTCCTTATGTGGAAGATGTCATGTAATAGGTTTAATGGTACTAATATATATGTTCATTGTTAATGCCGTGACCGAGAATAGAAATATACTATGCATCTTCGTCTATCTCATTACTCCCCAAATCATGAACAACACTTTTACTTCACCTCCTGAACCATCACCCCAATTTCACCTGTAACAATTTATCTACCTATCTGACCTAACACGTGGTACCCAGCCTCCACCCCACCCCTATTTTACCCTCTTCCACACCAAGAGCTTTACCAATAAGGGTGTCCCTAATAATACCTATCAGATATAACATTGTCCTGAAATTGTGTCAGGAAGGTACATTACATACACAAACTATTGTCAAGTAGATATGTTGTCAAACTCAGTACAGTTTAAATGTGTTTGACCTAACGTGAAATCTCGATGAGATTAGCATGTGTTGTGAACCATTCGGAATCACATGTACCCAAACTACCAGGTGAACCTCAGTTTATCTGGGGCCAAAAACTCTCCAAATGCTCCATTATTAGCACGTACGTCTTGTTGTAATGTTCACTCGTATTTTTATATTGTTTTAAAAACTTGTTATGTATATTGTTTGTTTTCTAGCAAATCCTGTGTTCTCCTTATTTGCTGTCTCTAGGTAATAGTTTAATACACATTCTAGTATTTCCATTTAGGTTACATGTTACGGTTCACAATTCTCATCTCCAACACCCGCTCCAGCATCCCATAACCCAATAATTATAATAAACCTCACATAATTATCAAATGTAACCTAGTATTAATACTCAGTACTATGTTGTTCGTTTTGTTGTGGTTTTGTTTCTTTTTTCTATTTTTCTTTCTCGACATATTAGCTATGTCCCGAAATACTGAAGTCCACCAAATACATTACAGGATAAAATATAGAAATGTAACGGATTGGCGTTGCGGATGTGGAAATATCTGAATATGGATGAAGTAAAAACGTTACCGGTAATTCAAAAGTGACTTAACGAGAATAAACGTTAAAAAAACTTGTCCGTAGAAAGTACAACAAACTATAATGGTAGTACTCAGGAAAAGCAAATGTTCTTTGTATTACCGACGATTATACTCATTATACATATCTAGGTCACAGCGACATTACCAAACAAATCTAGGTCACAGCAACATTACCAAACAAATATAGGTCATAGCGACACTACCAAACAAATGTAGGTCACAACGACATTACCAAACTAATCTAGGTCATAGCGACATTACCAAACAAATCTAGGTCATAGCGACATTACCATAAGATATAGGTCACAACGACATCTGCTTGACAAATCTTGTTCAGACCGACAGTAACCATAGAAATCTGTCTCAGCAACACTCGCCTTACAAATCTGTCAAAAACGTTCTCACACGAAATGTGGTTTGTGACATAATAAAAAAATCAACATTTGGTGGTTCCCGAATAACAAAGAAAATAAAAATAAAACGATGATTTGTTCAATGATATTAAAGCATTGTTTCATTGGTATCTAGTTATGTAATTATTTATCGGGTAATTATATTGATTCAATTATTTAACTATGTTTTATGATTATCTATTTAATATTTGTATTGTTTGTCTTTTAGATGCCTGTAAATGCAATGAACAAGGTGAATACTTATGTCTGCGGTTGAGTTCCACTCTACTACATTATCATAAGTATGTTATGGCCTTATTTTTTAGTTATTTATAGTCTAGACGTTGTCAACATGCCTTTGGTTAAATTTCAGAACTTGTGAAGGTCACGTTTACTTGTTCACGCGTTATTGCATGTTTATATATTAAGCTTCGAATTAAAGCGACAGAAATCGTTCAACACATGAAATCAAATATTCCAATTTTTCATTTAAAATATCAGTTTGCAAACAATGTTTTTCATTACCCGATGAAGTTAAGAAATAGTTACATAAATGCTTATAATTATTTTTTCGACAACCTGAAAACATAAAATACGTTTAAAGTACGATTCCATTGATTTTCCAGTGGATTATTTTTTCCTAAATCAATATGCAACGTCGACGTCTCTATTATGATTGATAATGTCGGGTTTTCTCGCAATTTTCGCTCGAATTATTTCTTCATTTAAGCTTAAGATTGAATCTTCCTTTGGTCGATTTCATGGGGTGATGAATTGAGTTGCTCTTGAAACAAATAAAATAATCTGCGAATCAAGAGCAAATCAATTCATCACTCATAAATCCCTATCTTTATTCAATCCTTCAATTGTATTAGAGTTTTGTTAATTTGTATTAAAAGATTTGGGAGTCTCTGGGCTTGTGCAAGTCTACAACGATAGGCGTAAGAAAAAAGTGCGTCATTAGAATACAACAAATAAAAATAGATAACTCAAATATTGCAATTTTTCATACATTTATTTTAAACAATTATATTATCAATGTAATCCAGATGAAACATAAAACATTTACAATAGATTAAGAATTTTAATATCAACACGAGTTCTTTTATAGCAACTGAGCGAAAATTTTGACATCGTTTTATTATCTTGGTTATCTATTGGAAACCATCTGGTTTGATGAATTAAGGTGTGAAAATAATTCAAATAGACAGAGATGTATTTTACCTCATAAACATTTGATATAAGACAAAGTTCATGCGCTGTAAAATTCCTGTTTTATGCCATATGTGTGTTTAACTTATATAGACACATATATACAGAGTTTAATTACAATTACTTATGACACTGCCAAACAGTGAAATGGCATTGTAGACCACAACTTGTCTTCATGGACTGTATGTACTCATTTCACTACGTTGTAGATGAAATATAATTTACCTGTAAAATTTAAACCTTTGCATTGTAAGTATAATTTCTAATTCTCAAAATGTTGATCAATTGTGGTGGTGAATGCCATATTAAAAGCTCTTAGTGATTCGTGCATATGAAAATTACGGCACATATAACTTTAATAGTTTTATCAGTCTATTCTTTCGTTTTCTTACCAAGATTCACATTTCTTTACTCAAACACTAGCATCGTTAACCTAAGCCACATCATAATAAGTCATTCATAATAATGAATAATAGGCTTATAACTACAATGGTATGATTATATCATTTCGCTCATACACGGTGGATATTTTGGTAGACGTCTGAAAAAGGGCGGTAGACTGAACGTTCTTGGAATCACCAACGGAATCTTTAATCTTTCAATATGCTCCAAAGCGGAAACGATAATCATTATTTGAACAATAACTGATGTTTGATTTGTATATATGTGAATAATTAACACAATAGCACATATTAAATAATTTATTTTGCTTTTAGTCCATTTGCAATTAGTATTTTGTTCCATAAAGGGTATAGTGACGTGGATTTTTTAAGAGACGCAATTAATTATTTTTTAAATATTGTTATCTTTCAAAGTAAAATAAAAAGCTCAAACTTTTCATTGATGGTAATGGTGTTAAGTGAGTAACTTTTTTAACTGAAGAAAAGTACAAAATCATCTGTTCGTGTTTTTGATAGAGAAAAAATATCATACGTCAGTGGTGTAGCATCAAAAGTGTTTATCTCCGACAGTTCAAGTCAAAGAGTGGGAAAAAACCTGGTACGTCCTTACATGACCCTGGCTGTTAAACTAATAAAACCCAAACTGTTGTGGAAATCTTGAATTAATTAGTCCCACATAAAACATGTAAATATGTTAAATCATTAAACTTTGTCACTTGTGCCGGATTAATAAACTTGAATTAACATAATACTACACTTACTATTTAGTTATTTATCATTAATAAGAATCTCTAATCTTTTAAGAGAGAACTTCGCACCATGTATATTGTATATTTCATATTCCAAAAATTCCGTATTGTTACCCTTATGACTGCAGTTGATAAAATATAATCTAATAATAGTAGGCCCGTTTCTCATGATTATTGACGTTTTAGTTATTTCTTAGAAAGAAAGTGTGTGTTATTGAGACAGATAGTTCTGTAGATCCAACGGAAAAAAGTCAAACAGATACATATTTGGAAACAATTTTAGAGTCTGCTTTGCTGATCAAAATGTAACAAAGGTTACATACCAGGTTGAAATATTTACCTTCATTTGTATAGGGATTGAACCGTTTCTGTTCAGTTTTGGCAGTAAGCACTTGGATCACACTTTTTAGACCTATTTGTTTGATAAAGCATTTGAACATTAACGACAAATCATCACTGACTTCCCCAGGCCTCTTTTAGGATAGAAGCTGGGATCATTATGACAGCAGATATACTAATAGTGAAGCAACCGTTAAAGAAAGTCCCCCTTTTAGAGTCCCCCAATCTTTCCCTATATGGTAAATCAGACTTATCTATTTAAGATATTGTCCTGCCCATATTACATTTCAAAATGAAGTCGAGTGAAATCTTTTTACTGAAATGTTATTCACTGTGGACATCAACTTTTGATAAGAACAGTTGACCAGGAGAAACTGAATTTTACAAACATAGATATCGAATATATTTCGATATAGGGGAATAGCACTTTGACCAGAGACACTTATTCCGCCGGATGTGACGTCAATATAAATGCGACGTTGCATGTTGGAAAATCTACACCTGGAAAAAGTAAACCTCTCTGTAAATGTTTATAGATAATTTTGATAAACCAAATTTGAAATGTAGGGTCATAGTTATCATTCTCCTTCAAACTTCACCAATGTAGGTATGAACTGCTATATAGTTGCAGTTTAGGGCTGACTCTGACCAAAGTATCGTCCTCATAAAATATGTTTACGTAATCTTCATTATTATTATGCATATGATTAAATTATATAGGATTCTAACCTAATCACAAACCAATTTTCTGACGTTAGAGGTTGCTACTAATGGTGTGCATTTATCTCAAGTTTACAAAAAATGCTTCTGTTAATACTTTTAGTACATGACATAAACAATAAAAAAACTTATAGTCAGACTTAAATTTTATTTTGTTCTAATGACATTTAATTAAGAGTTACGACTGGAAATGTTGGTCTGCACGTGTGGGCGAGAGATGCGCTCATCTGGGCAAGGTCGTCGTGCGTTAAGGAGGTACCGGTGGGGTTAGTGTCAATCAACTGGATAAGCTTTACCTGTAAACAGATAAACAAGTTGTTAAAATATGGTAGTTTGAGTGAAAGATATACATGTATATATGTATCCCTACACTGATTCTATCACACATGGGTTTGAAAATATCCCCTTCATCTATATAACGAAACAGGACGTGACGGAACAGAAAGACATTCGGTTAGATACATATTCAGCTAAGTCCGTCTTTTATCTTACAATATAACAGTACAAGTGAGGTGTACCTACCTCCAGGTTCCTGAGAACGTGGATATCTCCAATGTGGCTCTTTTCGTCATCACTTGGGTTATAGATCCAGCATGTGCGGTTGCTGATTATAGCCATACGTTGCTGGGTAAAAGCCAAATCATTAATAAGTTTCATGATTTATCCTAATAGATATACCACTAACTTATACATGTATATTTCAGCACTTTTCGCGCTACAATATCATTAAACTTACGGCATTTTGATTTGTTATAATATAGACGCTATTGTGAGTGATTGTTAATTTATAATTCTACTAACCTATTTCAAAACAATTTTGAGTTATAAGATTAATGCCTCATACGAACTTTTACAGCACCGATTCTTAATCAAAGTTCGAAGATTCTACGTCAATTATAACGCCCATCATCATAGTTCAATCACACTATCTAATAGACAGAGCAGAATGACAGAGAATTACCGCGGCCTGGTCGTACTTGAAGACAAATCCCTCCCCAATATGTGGTGCGTGGGTCCCATGATGATGGGGTGGATGTGTCCCGTTATGGCTATGATGCGGCATCTTGACAGTGGTCATTGCGCATGCCTGGAAGTGTAAAAATACCATCGTTACTCAAGTTAAATTAACATGGAAATTGTAGTTATAATGAAAACTTATTAATAATTACGTTTGAAAAATCCTATAAAGGTTTGCGAATACCGTTCATAGTTGTAAAGATTTATGAAGAGATATATTGAAAATATACTTCGTCAGAGAATTAGAAGCAAGTGAAATCAATTTACAGTATGTACATTAACACACACTGAAACAGCGACACACTTTTCACCTCATGATAGGAGAGAGACACCGAAAGACAATGTCATTAATCAATGTATGCATTTATATAAACAAAAGACATAGAATTTGTGCATCTACACAAGAAAGCTGACAAACTTACAATAGAGAGAGAACAGGCCAGGACCACTAGGAATCCGTTCATGGTTGAGATCAGAGTAAGGTCACGAGAAACCACTGGATGTAAGAAGTAAGGACTGTTCGCTGTATTTGTACCAAAGTCGTGGGAATGTTTTAAAATCTTGTTACATGACTTACCATATGGTCAGTAAAAGGTCTGACAGACCAAGTAACCCCTGTCGTATTTGATCTAGATATTTTGATTTCATTACATACAAACCGTTATAGCATCTATATGTGAACTTGTGCACCGATGCACCGAATTTACCCCTATCTTATCTATCCTACTGACAAAAGATGGAATCATTTTATGTGTTGGAGAACGTTATAAGGACGACGTAAAGCTCAGCATAACGAACGCCGTGATATTTACTTGCCCGTGAAGCTATCATCTACGCTTTCAAATATGCACAAAATTCACTAAATCATCAAAGACATTTTGAGAACTTTTCACCTTACAATTTAATCATTTGTTTTCATTCTGTGTAAAAAAAAAGTTATTTAACGCTGATAGTCTAAAGATATGGTAAGCAGTAAATATAGTATGTTTTTTTCGTGCATAAAGTAAAATCCAAGAATCATAATGGTTGCTAAACAATCACATTGAATACTGAAGTACGCATGGATTGACTGGGACAAAAAACGAGAAGCTTGGCGACAGTAACAACTAAATGAGCGTTACAATTTATAACTGCTTACCTATCTTTCTGCAGTTAGACACGAATCGTAACATATATATACCGGTATACTAATTTTCATCCAGAAACGGGCAAACAATATACGGATATAAAATTACTGGAATATATTTTCATGTTTTCTTTATAAAAATCTTTACTTTTAATTCAAAAAATTCTATTTCAGAAAAGAGTTGATTTCAATACAGTATTTCACAACGCAAAATATTTGCCTCAGAAAAAAACTAATATTTATTCTCATTTCTGATGAATGACTGTTTTTTAATCAAAAGTTTGAGTTAAAGCCTGGCTTCCCAAGCTTGTTATATTTTGTACGGGAAAAAATCATCAAGGTATGTTATAATTTATGTTAATTTGTATGTTCCAATGACAATGAAGGAGAATGAATAACATAAAACGTTTTCAGAGCAAAATTAAAAATAATGTGATGAGGTATATTTGTTATCGTCTGTTCTTATTTCTAAAAAAATCGATTTTTCTTTAGGTCATTTTTTCAGGAAAAAAAAGAAATATGACCATTTTGATGCATTTTTAACTGGAAAAGGGTGTGGCTTTATTCGAAAAATAGCAATATTTCGTTTTGTTACGGACAAATGTTATTTGATATAGTTATGAATTCTATATATATATCCTACTAAAGGTATGGATATGATATGGGCATATTCTTTATATGTTCAGGGAAGCTACAGGGAGGAGATGTTATTTATTTAGAAATCTTTAAAATCCTTAATATTAGGTCATTAGAATTTATCTTAATGAAACCCTGAAAGAAAAAGGAACTATCTATTCTATTTATCTTTCTTCCGTGTGGACTTCATATCAACTGTATGTCTAATCTAGTAACATTGCTTAATAGGTGTCATATTCAATACCCACCCTCAAACAAATCGGAAAGCCTTGATTGAAATAATTTCCGATACCTTACCCTTAACCCTATATCACAAATACAAAATACAATTGGACAAGTTAAAGCTGATCTTTTACTGACATTCTACCACTAATCCTTCACCTCTTATTATCGCTTGACAGAGATCTAAGTGACACTCTACAATGTTCCCTCCAACTTTCGGTCGCGGCTTCAATGACGTTGAAAGGCAAATGCCAATTGCTTCTGTTGTAAGATCCTGTTTTCCTTCATCCTCATAATAGAAGACACAGAAACAGAATATTCAATTGGAAATATGCTTATTCTAAATGAAACAGTATAGTATCAATACGTATTGAAACTCAATTGAATTACGTCACCATTACTGTCGTGGACGGCTTTTTACGTTAACTTTCTTTGTACTGCCGTATCACACTTCATCCTTCCACTTGAGATGAACTATAATTACAAATTATTTGTAACGTTAACCTTCCTCTTAGACATGACAATTTGCTATCCATCTTCGTCTATACGCTTGCTCCCCAAATCAGAACCAACACAGTTTACCCGTCATAACCACTTTAGGTATGTTACCCAATTTTACACACCACAAGCCTCTTATATATGTATGTTTTCTTCTTCTGTCAATGAACAACACCTTACGTCACTTAATGAACCATCTCCCTTATTTCATCTCTAGCTATCTGACCTAACAAACGCTATCCAACCCCCTACCCCCATCCCTAACCTACCCGTACACTCATTCGAACCTCTTTCCCGCCCAAAGCTTTATAATTTCAGGGCTTCCCATCACTACTTTAGGTGTAATCTTGTCCTGAATTTGTGTCAAGAAGGTACATTACATACGCAAACTATTGTCTAGTAGATATGTTGCCAACCCAGTACAGTTTAACTGTGTCTGACCTAACGTGAAATCGTGATGAGATTAGTCATGTACAGTGAACCTTTCGGAATCACGTGTACATTATCCAAACTACCAGATGAACCTCAGATTATTTGGCGACAAAATCATCAAATGCTCTATTATTAGCAAGCATGTCTTGTTTTGTTTTAAAAAACTTATTTTTTTTATTTGTTTGTGTTCTAGCAAATAACGACTTCTCCCTTTTCGCTGACTCTAGGTAATAATGTAGTACACAATCTAGTATTTCCATTGGTCTTACATGTTACGGTTCACATTCCTTATCTCGAACACTCCATGACCCAACAAATTAAATATCTGTAAGCTAGAGCTACTGTATTAATACTTAGGACTATGTTCTTCGTTTTCTTGTGCTATTGTTTGTTTTTGCTATTTTTCTGTTTCTTTCTTCCTTTTGGATTTTTAGCTATGTCCCGAAGATATCGAAGTCCGTTTTTATAATACATAAAAGTAACAAACGTTACCGGTACTTCAAAAGTGACATAACGAGAAAAACGTGGTTAAAAACTATAAATATGTTCGTAGAACTTTGAAAATTATAACAAGCTATAAAGGTAGTACTCCGGAAGAGAAAGTTCATTGTATTATCAACAATGATACTCGTTATAAATATCTAGGTCACAGCGACATTATCATACAAATCTAAGTCACAACGACACCCGCCTTACAAATCTGTCTCAGCAACACTAGCCTTACAAATCTGTCATAGCACGATCTCGATCGATTTGTGGTTTGTGTTAGAATCACAAGAACATTTGGTGGTTACTGAGGAACAAAGAAAATAAAAATAAAACGATATTTTTTTCAATCAAATGTTAATCATTGTTTCATCAGCAAACAATTAATATTTGTACCTGCGGAATAGTTTTGAAAGTTTTAAACAACGAAAGAATAAAAAAAAATATTAAATCTGAAAGATCTGATGTAGTGTAACAAAGATCCCAGTCTGATACGAAAATTAGTTATCTCTTCGGAATCAACACTTTGGAATAAAGTTACAATGCTGTTATTTTCTGTCTAGAAAAGCTATCTGGAAATCATATCATTACGCTTATTTATGTATGCCTTTGTGTAAATAATCATAAGTATGTTCTGGCCTTAATTTAAGACTTGGATTATCATTATCTATATAGCTTTAGTTAGACCCTATTTATAGTTTAGACATTGTCAACATGCCTATAGGTTAAATTTCAGAACGTAGAAAGGTCACGTTTACGTGTTCTGATAAGCTCTAATACATATTTATATATCAAGCTTCGAATGAAAGCGACGAAAGTCGGTCAACAAATGGAATCAAAGAATTCTAATATTTCATTAAAACATGAAGTCAATGAGAAAAGCAATCATCCTTACAAATTCATCTTCGGTGTATTTTTTTTACGGATACGGCGTCCTTTCTGTGATACTAAATATTGCATACTGCTACTCCCTAACAGTTAACAGCTACGTTGTTGATCTTTCCTGGAAATGGAAGGTGAAATGATCTGGGGGCCTAGTGCATTATCTATGTTTAGAATGCTAAACGGTGGTATCAATAAATCTTTACTGATATATTGAATTATTATCATTATAAACATTTGTTAAAACTAATTCAAATTAACTATATAATTATTTTGAGTGGATACGACGAATGATTAACATGTATGCAAGCGCAAATTCTGAATACAGCTGTAATAAAGTAAAACTGAGATAATTTTGTGTGTTCTTAAAGTAAGATATTTAATTATGGAAATTGGAATGAGAAAAGGAAATATTACTGATACTAATATATAATTATACTATATAAAAACGGAATAATTAAAAAAAATATTCTGATACTTGTTGTTTAAACTATAACGTAATGTTTTGTATTGCACCCATACCTGGTTATATTTTCTTTAACTTTTGTTGCAATAACGGAAAAAGTGTCCTTTATAGCTCGATCAGTTGAGCGTCAGAAAAGTAATCCATCGAAAGGTCACGAGTTCGATCCTGGAGGCAATGGTTAAGATATGAAATCCCTTTTGTTACATTGGCGCCCATGTAGATACCGCGATATAATATTATTGAAATGAATCGTTATGACTCGTGGAAACTGGATAACGAGTCCTTTCCTGAAAGAGGAGAATAACACTGGTGAATTCTAGCCGCAATATAATTACTCAATACGCCATATCCTAATTTTACCTACCACACCCCTTTCACGTCTCTCCCTTGCTTCCCACTAGCAATCACCATTGTTACCTGCCACCATTATTTTACGTCTCTACCATACTCCCAATTCCAGCTCCCCATTTACCCTTCTACAACAGTCACCTATCCAGGGCTTTACGACATCCCACAACCCCCTCCCATACAGAGACTTAGGACGTCCCACAACTCCCTCTCATCTCCCATACAGAGCTCTAGGACGTCCTTCAACCCCCTCCCATACATAGCTTTAGGGCGTCCTACAACCCCCTTCCATACAGAGCTTTAGGACGTCCCATAACCCCTATCCATATAAAGATTTAGGACGTCCCACAACCCCCTACCATTCAGAGCGTTAGAACGTCTCACAACCCCTACCATACAGAGCTTTAGAATATCCCAAAAACTCCTCTCACACAGAGCTTTAGGACGTCTCACAACTCCCTCCCATACATAGCTTTAGGACATCCCACAACTCCTTACAATACAGACCTTTACGACCTCCTGCAACCATCTCCCATACATAAATGTAGCTTAAGGACGTCGCACAACCCGCTACCATACAAAGCTTTAGTACGTCCCACAACCCCTTACCGTACAGAGCTTTAGGACGTCCCACAACCCTTTCTCATACAGAGCTTTAGGTCGTACCTCAACTCCCTCCCATACAGAGCTTTAGGACGTCTCACACTCCCCTCGAATACAGAGCTTTAGGACATCAATACTGTTGGAAAGTATATTAACCTCTTTTGCACTTGTTTCAGGAAGGTACATTACATACATAAACTATTTCTATGTAACCTATCTGTGGGTGACCTATGGAATATACAATATAGACGTGAAATCTCGATGAGATTAGCATGTATTGTGAACTTTTGTTTTCATAATAATATTCACATTTCTTATCTCAATCACTGGCACCTTTAAGCCAAGCCCCATCATAATAAGCCATACATGAACAATACCTATAATTACAATGGTATGATTATGTTTTTTCTCTCTCACCCAATGGATCTTTTCGTAGACGCCTGAAAGACTGGTTCTTGTTGGTATCATCAATGGTAAAATAAATCCTTAAAGATATTCCACTGAAGACAGAGCATAAACGATACTCATCATTTGAACAATAGCTGATGTAAATCAGTATATATGTGTCTAATTTCACAATAGTACGTATTAAATCATTTATTTTGCTTTCGGTGTATGCGCAATCAGTACTTGGTTCAATAAAGGGCATAGTGCCATGGAATTTTTTCGGAACGCAATGTATTATTTAAAAAAAAAAAGTTTTATCTTAAAGTTAAATAAAAAGCTCATACTTTTCATTGGTGTTGATGGTATAAAGTGAGTAACTTTTTTAACTGAAGAAAAATACTAATTCATCACAAGGAGTTCGTCAGTGGTGTAGCATCAAAAGTATTTATCTCCGACAGAAGTCAAAGTCTGTTGTGGAAATCATGAATTAATGAAATATCTAATCAATTAGTACAGATATAAATATATTATTACTGGAATTCGTTTGTATTGTCGTTGTTTTCTGAAAATAGAAAATATCGGAAATTCCGTATTGTTACGCTTATGACTGCGGTATAAATATAATCTAATAATTATAGGCCCCGATTATCAAGACTGTTAACGTTTTAGTTATTTATTAGAAAGAAAGCCGTTAGCGAAAAAGTGGGTTAACACACGGTATTAAAGAAATCCAATATAATTAATCATCCCCACGAATTATAGCCAAAGACGTCTGTTCTGTTTTACTGCTCAACATGTAACAACGGTTATATGCCAAGTTGAAATATAAACCTTCATTTGTAGGTACCATGACAAACGCATTATGACAATTGTTTAACGCCATTGTAATACTGGTATCAATACGGGAGGGATTGAACCGTGTTTCTGTTCAGTTTTGGCAGTAAGCGGTTGGATCACACTGTGTTAGACCTATTTGTATGACATAGCATTTGAACATTAATGACAATCATCACTGGCTTCCCCAGGCCTCTTTTAGGATAGAAACTAGGATCATTAAGATAGCATATATACTAATATATACTAATCGTTAAAGAAAATCCCCCTTTTAGAGTCCCCCCAATCTTTCTCTATATAGTAAATCAGACTTATCTATTAAAAATATTGTCCTGCCCATATTACATTTCACACCACATTGTAGTCGAGTGAAATCTTTTTACTGAAATGTTATTCACTGTGGACATCAACTTTTGAATAAGAACAGGTGACCAGGAGTAACTTAATTTTACAAACAAAGATATCGAATATATTTCACGGGAAATAGCACTTTTACCAGAGAGACTTATTCCGCCGGATGTGACGTCAAAATAAATGTGACGTTGCCTGTTGGAATCTCTACACTTGCACAAAGTAAACCCCTCTGTAGATAATTTATAGATAATGTGATAATGCCAGTCAGAAAACAGAATTAGTTTTGGATAACACATATAAATGCTATACCTTATTCTTATAAACCAAATTTCAAATGTAGGTCCTTTCTGATTCTCCTTCAAAACTTAATGTAATAATGTAGGCATATCAACTTCTACATAGTGCCAGGTTAGGGCTTAATCGGACCAAAATGTCGTCCCCATAGATAATAATAATCTTCATTACTAATAAGCATATGATTAAATTATATTGGATGGTAACCTAATCATAAACCAATTAACTGACGTTGTTATTAATGGTGTACATTTATCTCAAGCTTACAAAAACTGCTTCTGTTCATGCTTTAAAGTCACGCTATACGTAACTATCAACAAAAAGTCAAGTTAAGTTAGATTCGACCCCGATATTGTTAGTATTTGTAGATGTAGTTGAAGTTAAATTATATCAAAGAATATTTATAATGATCTTTTAATACTTTGGTTCAGCAGTTGTTAAAAGTCGGTTCTTGTAAATATACCTTCATTTTCACTGTTGGTCGCCATAGAAGTTATGATTATTGCCGAACGGAAGTCGGAAAGTTCACGACCCGTTCTCGGAAGAGTTCGGCCAGACGTTGCGTAGTTACATGTACGCTAGTGACATAGCGTTCTAGGCAGCGACGCAACAACATTGGCTAATTGCGGCTTGTTTGACTTAATGGGATAGTTGTTTAATATTTGTTTGATTTTTTTATCAAAAATTTTCGAATCATTATCGCTCAAATTGACGTCGATTTAGTGATTTACAACAGGATTGTTTTCAAAATTCTTCTTAATCATGAAGAAAATAAGACAGATAGGCCTACTGATATTATGACTATAAGTACATAACATAAACAATAAAACAACAAGAAATTTGTCAGACTTTATTTATTTTTTGTTCTAATGGCATTTAATTAAGAGTTACGATAGGAAATTTTGGTTTGCACGTGTGGGCGAGAGATGCGCTCATCTGGGCAAGGTCGTCATGCGATAAGGGGGTACCGGTGGGGTTGGTGTCAATCAACTGGATAAGTTTTACCTGTAAACAGATAAAAAAAAGTTGTTAAAATATGGTATTAGGCAGAAATACAGCTTTGGTATGTTGGAAAAAGACTTTAAAAACGTAAAATGTAAACCCAATTTAAATGAATGTAACATTAGATTTGGTAATAATTGTGATTGAGACCCCTCGTTGAGCTTATTCATTTTTATGACATTGGATTCGAGGTCTTATGCTTGTGCTTTTATCACTAAACACTGGCGTCACACGGGTGCAGCAGTCTATAAGTTTAAATGGGACAATCATGATTACTATAGCTCCATATCTATATTTTAATACTGACCAGATGACCAGATAATGGTTATTTATCTGATTTCACAATGAAAAGAACTTACCAATTTCCACCAGGCTTCTAATAGTCTATTTTATAGTATAAAGGGATATTTCATATGTCAAATTCCGTGATCCCGAATGATAACCAATTTGTTGATATAATTGATATGCATGCAATTTGGGTGAAAGATATACATGTGTATATGTTCATCCCTACATTGCTCTCATAACACAAAGGTTTAAAAAATCTCCCCGTCATCTATATACCGAAACAGGACGTGACAAAACAGAAAGCCATGCGGTTAGATACATATATAGCTAAGTCCGTCTCTTATCTTACAATATAAAAGTGATGTGTACCTACCTCCAGATTCCTGAGAACGTGGATATCTCCAATGTTACTCTTTACGTCATCACTTGGGTTATAGATCCAGCATTTGCGGTTGCTGAGTATAGCCATACGTTGCTGGGTAAAGACAAATCATTAATAAGTTTCATGATTGATCATTGACATACCATTAACACATATATATTTCATCACTTTTCGCGCTAAAATATTATTAAACTGACGGTATTTTGATTTGTTGTAATAAAGACGCTACTGTGAGTGATTGTTAATATATAATTCTACAAACATATTCCAAAACAACATTGAGTTATAAGATGAATGTCTCCAACGAACTTATACAGCACCGATTCTAAATCAAGTTTCTTCGTCAATTATAACGCCCATCATCATAGTTCAATCACACTATCTAATAGACAGAGCAGAATGACAGAGAATTACCGCGGCTTGGTCGTACTTGAAGACAAATCCCTCCCCAATATGTGGTGCGTGGGTCCCATGATGATGGGGTGGATGTGTCCCGTTATGGCTATGATGCGGCATCTTGACAGTGGTCATTGCGCATGCCTGGAAGTGTAAAAAAAAAACCTCGTTACTCCGAAGTTGAATAAACATTGCAATTGAAGTAATAATAGAAACTTGATAATAATTACGTTTACACTATAAAGTTTTGCGAATAATGATCATTGTTGTAAAGATTTATGAACCAATAGAGTGCAAACAGGAGGGGGGATGTGCAGTAAGAGGGAAAATAATTAAACTCGTAAGTAAATAATGTTCTGAGAATCGCAAGATGTATCGAAGATATACTTCGTTAGAGAATTAGATGCAAGTGTCATCAATTTACAGTGTAAACAATCAAACATTGAAACAGCCTCAATACATCGACACACTTTTCAGCTCATGACAGCAGAGAGACACCAAAAGACAATATCATTAATCAATGTATGGAGTTATCAAAAGAAAGCGAAAAACAAAAAAGACATACATTTTGTGAATCTTTTCACTCAAAATATAGTGCATGTAAGTTTAGAAAAAAAAATACAAAAAAATATTGTGAAACTTACAATTGCGAGAGAACAGGCCAGGACCACTAGGAATCCGTTCATGGTTGAGATCTGAGTAAGGTCACGAGAAACAACTGGATGTAAGAAGTAAGGACTGCTCGCTGTATTTGTACCAAAGTCGTGGGAATGTTTTAAAATCTTGTTACATGACTTATTATATGGTCAGTAAAAGGTCTGACAGACCAAGTAACCCCTGTCGTATTTGATCTAGATATTTTGATTTAATAACTTACATAACAAACCGTTATAGCATCTATATGTGAACTTGTTCACCTAATCAACCCCTATCTTATCTATCCAACTTACAAAATATGGGAATCATTGTCCGTGTTGAAAAACGTTATCAGGACGACGTAAACGAAAAATCTGCATAACGAACGCTGTGTGATTGACTTGTCCATGAAGCTATCATCTACGCTATCAAAATATGCCCAAAATTCACTAAATCAACCATGACCTTTTGAGAACTTTACGCCATACCATTTTATCATTTTTCAATCTGTGAAATTTATAAAACTGTATTTAACAATGTGTACAAGCAACGCCGAATCGCTCTTGTTACAATGGTTTGAATAAATGGCTGATGGCCGCTTCATCAACAGAGATAGAATCTGCTTCACGCGATGTGTAGCTAGCTGCATGTATGTAACATTTTATCACAAATCTAACACGTAGAATCAGTGTTCATCTCATGTAATAAAATCATTATATCCCTGAAAAAACAATAATCATATTACTAATTAGTCTTTATTCTTTGCTTTCGATGTAACTTGGTCTGATGTAATTTTTGAGTTTTTTCAGATTCCACATTTTATTCATCTGGAATAAAAAGTCTCCCAATATACTTTTACTGAAGTGTACCAAGGATAGGCGTCAGACGCTGATAGTTATAAAAGCCTATAAGAACATTAACCAGATGAGATGTACAACTGTTTGTGTGGAGACTCCCATGAAGTATAAGAATCCAATATGAAGGCTGTAAAATCCACTCGTGCTATCAAAAAGAGACAGTGTTTTGTCCTAGGAAAACCACGTGTTTTGGCGAGATCATTCTTGCTGATAAGTAATTAACCATCGGTGGGTTACCAATTTCTTTCTTTGGGCAAAACAAAGAAGTTTTGATTACAAATACGATTCAAATTATCAGATTTATTTGCTGGCAAACATGTGATATTCTGGCTTTGGGGTCAATAAATACCGGCTACCATTTTGGACCCTTAGCATTAAAGAATAAAGTGTGATAGGTACAAGTAATGTAATCAAGGGCAACATGTTGCTGTTTTCACTAAATTCTCCAAATGAATTCACAGATATCTTAATACACTATTCCCTATTGAAGAGGAATTGTACTGGATAAAGTGTTCCTATGAATAATATAAATTTGTTGCTTGCATTGACTGATGATGAAAGTTAATCTCGTGCAAATGAAGTGAACATAACAGCATAAGGTAGTTGGAATGGTGGTGTTATAACACTCAAAGAAGAAGCAAAAATCAGAATTGTCTAAGGTCTTATAACGTAGATGTTAATAAAAAAAATATTATATACGAGTACATAGTATATAGTACCATGTAGGGTATGATTTTTATCATTTTTTAATCTAGACCTCTAAAACGTCTAAAAATATGGTCTTAGGGCACTCTGGTGGGTCCATGATGATATAATCTGTAACTAACTCTCAGATCCCTGTGATTTACAAGGACACACTGATGATACATAATCTCTAGTGTTCTTTCCGATATCAAAATGTAAAACAAAAAAAGTTACTTTTTTTTATAAAAATTGCTATCTGTTTCAGAAATATTTTCTCTGTGTGTTTTTTTCAATCAACTGTAAAATTGAAAATAGAAGGTTTGTCTTTCTCCGCCAAGCTGTGTTTGTCAGTGTTCTGTTTCTTTCTTCTAGATTTTCACCAAACTTGACATTTTCCCAGAGTATTTAACCAACCTGGACAGGTTCGAAGATTCAGGTTTTCATGTCATGGTTAGATAGGTTTATCCAACAATGTTAGAGATTAACATAATACACGGTGAGACACGTTTGAACATTACGTTGTGTTGCTATCTAACCCCGTGCAATCTGGGTGGAATAAGGCATTATACTGTTGTGTGATTGAGAGGTTGGTAAATACTGTATTGGGGAAACTCGCTGCATTTTCGTCTAATAAACGATAACACGTCTTTTTGTACGATATAAATGTTAAGTGTAAAGCTATCTAAATGACAACAGCAACCAACCAACATAAAGACTGGGCAAATTTAATAAACATTTACACATAAAATTATTACAAGTCAATATCCATTGACAGTAAAAATAAAATAAATTAATTGTACATATAGAAAAAAATTGAAAAGTTGAAATGTCTAAAAAACTTTAACCCCAAGCCCAGTGAAAATTGGTTGATTAGTGAAGTAATTGGTTATGGGAAAAAAATAATAGTTATGGTATATGTACAAATGGAAAAATATGGAGACAGCCAGGCGTGGTTAGCTTGTGCACAAAACATCAATTCAACGCAACTGATTTTGTAAATTCTTGCATAGTACGCAATTTTACATCATTGTCATGTTCTATATATCTATAGACAGCTTCACTGGACCAAAGACCAATATGCTTGATAACGTCCACAGGAACACCTAGTTTGTTGAGCCACGTGGCTCCACCTCTACGGAAAGAATGTCCTTTGATATTCGAGGATGGAATGCCGGCCTTTGTCAAGCAGCCATGAAGCAAACTGAGAAAAGTTCTATAACACAGGGCCAATATTTACTTTTTTTTTACTCCGGCGTATGACTTTGGTGTTTATGGCCAGATGTCTCGCCGAAAAGCACAAGAGAACAATTATTGAGCTAATTTGCAGTTTTCGCTTGAAACACGATCAACAATTCTCAATGTTGATATCGTCGACAAATTTTCTTTCCGTTGCGTAAGAATTGGACCTTTCGGCGCGTTTGAAGCTGTGGAGAGAACGTCCATTTGGACTGTCTTGCGTATAGATCGTAATGTACCATGCATTAGGTTTTTAGGATTAACTGGAAGTCCTGAATGTCACGACGTGGAGAAACCCCAGAGAAGCCAATCCTTGTACTGTGCCTCGCGATATTCCTTGTCATACAAGGTGACACTACCCTGCATAACGAACTGAATTAGACGCAATGTATTTTGGGTGTGTTTATGTATTGTACAACCTCTGGGTCTTTATTTCACCTTGTGATCATGTGTAATAAAATTCCCAGGTACCATATCCCCACTGTTCTACGGACAATTGGTGGACTTCGGGACTTGATTTCGATTGAATTTTATGCCGTTGTCCGTTATTGGTATGCCCTCTCGCGAATCGAGGGTTCTTCCCAAACAAAATCTTTGACTTTGTAGCTTTTATTGACTGACAGTTTGGGCGTTTCTGATACCTGACAAACCATAAACTATCACATAGTGTTTTAAAAGATTCAGCGTTATGAAGTGACCATTTTTTGTCAACGTTTATCTGGTCCAGGGTATCAACACTTCGCCTACCTTGTTCAAGTTGTTGGGGAGACTCTGTCCGACGTCTGGCTTTTGTAACGCAATTTGGTCTTGCCATATCGGCCTAGCCGGTTGAGCAGTCATGCACCACGTGTTTTTCCTCGTTCCGACGGATTTGAAACTGGCCGCAGGCCAAAGTTCGTATTTTGGGGTTACCATCTTGCTCCGGAACCCCCCTTTTCCGCGTTGCACCATGTCAAATCGAGGCGTCTTCCCTTCGATGTAAAATCTGAGTCCTGAAGGCCTCGTGTACCACGGCCGCCGCCATTTCAAACAAAATTTGTTCCCGGTTTTGTCGAATCAACAAACGCTACTTTGGGCTTCCCTAAAACTCTTGGCATACACGTATTTTTACCCGTGGTCTCAATTCCATTCAAAAAAGTTTCATGTTGGTGATAACTTCTTTGCCGTAAACATCTTTAAAT
>SAYR01017606.1:1738437-1796447 GCA_004382745.1 Argopecten irradians irradians | reverse complement strand
GGCCGACCCATCGTTCTGAAAAAAACAAAGGGCCCAAAGGGGTCTGCAGACTTGGATAGCTGTAATAATACTAAAATAGCACTTGCTGGACACCAATAACACTAGATTTTTCTAATTTGGGGATGCGTACACTCCACTACCTTTCTCCCTTATATCGAATTGTCTTTTGTTCCAACGGAAGAAAAATGATGAAACCCCCATTTCACAGGCTAAAACATCCACTCTCCGTAGATCTCTATCCTTGTTGAAAGCTTGTGCGAAACTACCACATTACCTGGCCGTAGTTAGGCCAAAAAGGCTACTAAAGCATGCCACCAAAAAAGGGATTATGTCTTGTAGCGTTTCCATAGTTAAGAGTTGAAATGTATTGCTTGTAGAATGAGGTGTAATAACATCAAACAGCTTTTCGCGACAGCCCAAACACACGTTTAACTCCGGATAACTCCGTCGCAGTGGTAGTCTCCCTTTAGGGGATCAAGGTAAATTTTGAACACTTGTGAAGGTGAAGTGATTTATGTTTGCAGGTATTGTCTAACTGCTACTAAAATCGAAAGTGCTTTACCGATACCAGAATAGGCGATATACATCTGTTAAGGTTGTAGACACAGCTGGAAAACAGGTGTTAGACGAAACTGCGCACAGAATTCCACATAGCACCTCAGATGGTGTAGTATAAGTCGCCGCCGTAGAAATTTAGCCCACGCCCTTCTTTTCAGGTCTCTCGGCCCACTCCCTGGAGGACTCTGCTGTTGAACCACCTGTAATTCACAAACGACAAAGACATTATGGTTGAGTGAGTCCTCTTACTGTGAATGGTTCAAATGTGGAGAGATGTATTAAATTGTACAGGTGTGTCAGTTTTTGTGGCTCATGTAACCTAGAACATGTGTCTGCAATCACATTATATACACCGGGGAAGTACACACACTTTCAAAGGAAAAATGTAAAAAGGCACACAAAACCGAGAGAATTCCAGGTAGAAACATGCCCTGTGTGCGGCTTCGACAAGTCCCTGTCATTAAATCCATTGCTGACTGCGGGAACCTCATTTGTCTTCTGTGTAGATAAGTACTTTTTGTCTTTTAATTGGATAAACACCAGCGACCCAATTGCTAGGTAAAATAGCGACTAGCTCCTTCACATTAATGTGTTTCTGATTTAAGTGGTGGTAAATACAAGATTCCATTAGTTAAGTATAGTCTCCACAAAATAAAACTCCCGCAACCATGATCCACAGCATCAGTTTCGTAATGAAGATTACAGGTATAATCTAACTACATGTGTCTTAGAATTTTAGCATGTAACCATTGAACTGGCTAATGAAGGTAGGACCACCAGACATATGTCCTTGATAAAACTCGGAGGATAGCAGCCACTTTTGGTGACGGCGTTTGATGGAAAATACTTTTTCCATGTTATTACTTTGTCTTAAAAATGTCGGACCACCACAGATTACTTGAGCAGCCCAATTAAGCTTCCCACACAGTGTTTCGCAGTTGGCTTTACTAGCCACGGCGCTTTCTTTGATACGCCAATAAAAAAGTTGGAAACTCTGCAAGTTTGTTTGCGCCGGGTAATTCAAATGTCATTTGGATTGCTGTCGTATGAATACCAAGAAAACATAATCCTAGTATTTTGGGCACCCGCTACCTTGGATAGTTTTATGGAAAAAACCTAAATCGCGTAAAAATGGTGATCAGTCTAAGAGGCGTTTTTGAACACGCCGAGAAAGTCTTCCCAAAAGATTAGGAAATTCCGTCCAAGTACGCAATAACAGTAATACCAATATTAGCCCTTAAAATCCGACATACCGCACTACTGAGTCGTGAAAAAATCTGCGGGCTCTTAGCAACCCCAAAAAGGGAGCGAGAATCGTTAAAAGGTAGGTCGGAGTATGAGTCACCTGTAAATGTCCATTTTAATCCTGTGGCCTGAATAGTTTTTTGACGGAATGAATACGGTACAAACCTGTACGCAGCACTAAGGTCAACTTTGGCTAGGTGCAACCCCGATTATTGTGTTTATCTACTATCACGGAGGTCCATATATAACAGGAACAGTCTGTCGTGAGATATGATCATTTAGAGAAATGGCCTGATGCCTGCTCGCATCATGAATCAGAACGTATTTGTTAATCCGATTTTGGAATCGCGCCCACAGAGCACTGATAATTTCGTTGTTTTCCACTACAAACAACATAGTTCACCATGATGAATTCTTCAGTGTGAACTTGTTTTTCAACCAAGTCATTGTATTTAACACATGATGAATAATTTGTCATCTTTTCAACATCAATAATATTGTTCATGTCGTAGCTCATTGTCGAATAAATTCGAATCCATTTTTTTACACCACTTAATATGTAGTCCCCTATCAAAATCATTGGCTGATCGAGTAAGTCATTCCAGCTCTATAATTCAGAGGACCTTAAATTGTCATTGTAATCTAGGCGCTGACTTGAATATTTACTTTTTGACTTCCGCGTTGACTGGTGTTTAGTGGCCAGATGTCTCGCCGAAAAGCACAGAGAACAATATATGAGCTAATTTGCAGTTTCGTTGAAACACGATCACAATTCTCAATGCTTGAATCGTCGACAAATTTCTTTCCGCTTGCGCTAAGAATTGGACCTTTCGGGCGTTTTGGGAAGCTGAGAGAACCGTCCATTTGGACTGTCTTGCGTATAGATCGTAAGTACCATGCATTAGGTTTTAGGATTAACTGGAAGTCCTGAATGTCACGACGTGGAGAACCCAAGAGAAGCCAATCCTTTGTACTGTGCTCGCGATATTCCTTGTCAATACAAGGTGACACTACCCTGCATAACGAACTGAATAGACGCAAGTATTTTGCGTGTGTTTGATGTCATTGTACAACCTCTCGGTCTTTATTTCACCCTTGTTGATCATGTGTAATAAAATTCCCAGGTACCATATCCCCACTGTTCTAACGGACAAATTGGTGGACTTCGGGACTTGATTTCCGATTGAAATTTTATTGCCGTTGTCCGTTATGGTATGCCCTCCTCGCGAATCGAGGGTTCTTCCCAAACAAAAATCTTGACTTTGTATGCTTTTATTGAATGACAGTTTTGGGCGTTTCTCTGAACCTGACAAACCATAAACCATCACATAGTGTTTTAAAAAGATCCAGCGTTAGGAAGTGACCATTTTTGTCAACGTTATCTGGTCCAGGGTATCAACAACTTCGCCTACCTTGTTCAAGTTGTTGGGGAGACTCTGTCCGACGTCTGGCTTTTGTAACCAATTTGGTCTTGCATATCGCCTAGCCGGTTGAGAGTCATGCACCACGTTGTTTTTCCTTTAAAAAGATATTTAATGGCCCACCAAGCGTACTCCCATACTGCATGGAGCTATGCGTTGTAACAGCGTGCACATGGCTGTAAAACTGTTATACTACTTAGAGAGCATGACAAGGGGAGTAACTCTAACCGCCATGTCCGGAAAAGGCCCCAGAGGCCTGCATATATTTACAGTCTTACAAAATTTAATTTTACCAAAATTATCACTCTTGTTCCAAGTCTATCTTTATTCTCTCAACACGTAGAGATTCAGCAAAGGGGAATAACCCATATACAGTAAGGGTTATGATTATCTCCCATAGACCGTACAGAGTGTAATCTAGTTACACCCATATTACCATATTCACAACATCCCCGCCCACAAAATAAAATTGGGCTTACACAATTTTACCATGTGTGTAGTAGATTACAATAGAAAATGAAGTGGTATTTAGAAATACTGAACTTAACATTTTACACTGTCATAAAACTTATAATAGAGAATTTGTTAGTTTTTGTTGTAGTACAAAATCATTTTCATACAATGCAATTCTATATATCAAACACTCACGCTTACACTTTCCATTGAGCTCAAGATGGATCATACATACACCACACAGATAAAATAGCAAGGATGGAAGAGATTTAAGAAACACAGAAGATATAGTCAACCAAAATATCTAGTTAAACCAGAGAGACGTTTTATCGAGCTCAGAATTTTAAAGACATCAATAGCAAAGGTAGTACATATTTATTATTAAATGGCATCCATTTCGTTTGTTCTGGCAATACTCAACTAACTGTTTTTTATAACAGTATCAACATGTTGGTCATATGACCATGTGATTGTAAAGTTATAGAGTAAATGACCATAAAAAAACTTACAATATATCAGCAACACACAATATTATTAACCTGTCAGCTTTATATCTATACCTATCAGCCTGACCGTAGCTTTATATACGCACTGAAAAATATCTCAGCATGGCCTTATGGTTCCTCAAAATCATACAATTCCTTAATATATCACAAAGTCACAAATTACAATAATGAAATCACATTACAATCCGTGTTAACAATTATTGAATACTACAACCCCATCCATTCATCAACTCGAAAAGTTGGTATGTATTAATTATATGCTTATCTCTGGAAATGTTTACCAAATATGACATGTATTCCTTTGTTCATCTGAACGTTCAAAGTATCAAACATAAGCTCGATGTCCTGTATACTGAGCTCAATACTTTTTCTATATTATCATTTACCGAAACTTGGTTAAGTGACGATGACATCTCTTCCAACTTAAATTTACACGGTTACTCAGACCCTTTCTACCACTGTAGGCCCGATCGAGTGGGTGGTGGAATATCTGTCTATGTGAAAGTAAATATATCTGCTAAACGTAGGCGTGATCTGGAGCTGCCTACTGTTGAAAGTGTTTGGCTTGAACTTGTTTTGGATGGAGAGAAATACCTATATGGTACATTCTATAGACCTCCTAACTCCCCTGTAATCATTTGGTCCCATATCTCACAGTCTATTGAAAATGCGTTTAATACTGGTATATCTAAAATTGTAATAACAGGCGACCTCAATGCTAATTTGTTAGTCGATCGTCAATCATCTTACTTGCGTGATATACTTTTTTCGTTTAATTTAACACAACTAGTAGAAGACCCAACATTCTATACGGAGGCTTCTACATCTCTACTTGATATAGTTTGTACTAATGACGCTAATATAATAAGTAAATGTACTGTTGGCGAAAGTTTTCTCGACCAGCCGTTAAGATACCATTGCCCAACGTATTGTTCCTTTAATATTGTTAAGCCAGAGCAGCACACATTTAAACGTAACATATGGCTTTTTGACCATGGTAACTATCCATTATTTAGGGAGAAACTGAGTGCAGTTAATTGGGAAAATTTTATTGATGTCGATGACATTAATTTCTCGGTAGAACATTTCATAGGTACTTTACTAGCCATTGCTAAATCTTGTATTCCTAATAAAACTGTAACAGTCAGATCTGACGACCCTCCCTGGATGTCTAATGATATACGTAGACTTATTCGCAAACGGAAACGCACTCATAAGAGAGCTAAACGTACCATGAACAACACTCATTGGTTAGCATTCCGCCAGATTCGAAATAAATGTGTAAATACTATAAAGAAGGCTAAAATTCAGTATATTGATAACTTATGTGGAAAAATAAAAAGACCCTCGAATCTTAGTGCAAAAGATTGGTGGAAAACTGTTAATCTTTTATTACCAAACTCTGGCAAATTCTGTATACCTCCACTGACCATTAATGACACTGTAGTCACAGATGACTTTCTGAAAGCTAATTTGTTTAATGACTTTTTCTGTTCCCAATCACAGATTGATGAAACTAATGCTAACCTCCCAACTATTAATAACGAAACTAACGCTATTTTGTCCACTATAAATATAACAGCTGCTGACGTTAAAGACGCTATACTATCTCTTGACTGTTCCAAAGCTATTGGTCCAGACCTTGTGAATCCTCGCTTACTTAAAGAAGCAGTAGATGTTTTATGTATCCCATTAAGTTCTCTATTTAATAAATCTCTTAATTCAAGTGTATTTCCTTGTGACTGGAAAGCTGCGAATGTTACTCCAGTACATAAAAAAGATAGCAAGTCTATTTTGACTAATTATAGACCAATTTCTTTGTTGTCCATTGTAGGTAAATTGATGGAAAGGTGTGTTTTCAAACACGTATATAATTTCTTTTTTACCTATTCCCTTCTGTCACCCTATCAGTCAGGGTTTAAACACGGCGATCTCCCGACCTACCAGCTTTCTTTCAATCATTTATGACATATACTCTTCTTTAGATAAAGGTAAAGAAATACGATTGGTCTTTTGCGACATTAGCAAGGCCTTTGATCGTGTTTGGCACAAGGGTCTTCTCTGTAAACTATCTAGTTTTGGAATCCGGGGTTCTCTGCTTTTATGGTTGAGGATTATCTTCGTAACCGAAAGCAAAGAGTTGTAATTAATGGTAAAAAAATCTGATTGGTCAGAAGTCAAGGCAGGTGTTCCACAAGGTTCTATACTTGGCCCACTTTTATTCTTAATCTTCATTAATGACATTGTAAAAAATATCAACTCTATTATCAAGCTTTTTGCTGATGATACCTCTTTGTATGTTATTATTGATTCTCCCAGGATAAGCGCAGAAATTTTGAACACTGATCTAAATAAGATCCACGAGTGGTCACAGAAGTGGTTGGTCAACTTCAATCCCGGTAAAACTGAAACTTTACTAATAAGTAGAAAAATTCCGAATCCCATTCATCCCCCCTTGACTATGAATAACACTATCATTACTGAAGTCAAAACACATAAGCACCTAGGTGTATTTCTATCGAGTAATGGGGATTGGAAAGACCATATCAACTATTTAATAACTAAAACGTCACCTAAAATAAATATCTTGCGGTCATTTAAATTTACATTAGACCGTTTTTGTCTCAAAACATATAATTTTACCCTAATAAGACCTATTCTCGAATATAGTGATATTGTCTGGGATTGTCTTACAAAGGCTCAATCCGACCTTTTGGAAGACATCAGTTGGAAGCAGCACGTATTGTTACTGGTGCCACTAAGCTGACAAGTAGAGTAAAACTTTATACCGAAACTGGCTGGCTTCCCCTCCAGCGAAGACGCGAACAACATAAAATAATCCAGTTTCACAAAATGGTCCATGGACTGGTCCCTCAATTCCTTCATGATATACTTCCTCCGCGAAACAGTAGAATACATGACCACAATACTCGTGTTTGTAATAACTTCCGTCCTATTGCCTGTCGCTCCAGTTTATATCAGAAATCTTTTTTGCCTTCCGTAATCAGCCTTTGGAACTCCCTACCCGAATTGATAAAACGAGACCCTTCTATATCTAGACTAAAAGGACATCTAAACGAATCCAATATTAAAATTCCCTCTTTCTATTATTGTGGTAGCAGAATTGGCCAAATCCATCATGCTAGATTAAGGATGGAGTGCAGCTCTCTTAATTTCTACCTGTTCCGCAGAAATCTTGTAAACAGTCCTTCATGTCCAATGCAATGATGGAGATGAAACCAATGAACATTTCTTATTACACTGTCGCCTCTTCTCTCAACTTCGTACACGTGCTTATAATGAAATAACATGTCCAATTTCAACTCAAATATTGTTGTTCGGAAATGATGAATTGTCATATAATGAAAATGTCCGAATATTCACGTGTGTTCAAAGTTTTATAATAAGCACTAAGAGATTTAACTAAATTTCCATTTACTGTAACATGTAGTTTTATGTATGCTATTTCATATTCTTTGTCCCATTTGCACAGCTTTCCGCATCCTGTACAGATCCTTTCATAACTTTTACTTTTAATTAATTAATGAATTATTTCACTTGCATGTTGGGCAACAACCTCTCCCCCCCCCCACCCCACCCCTTCCTCCCCATTCCCGAATTATAATTATCCAGTTATTTATTGTTTCAATTATGTGAAAATATATCAAATATTCCACACATCATCATGCCTCGTCCATAATCTAATGCTTTTTCTATTTCTGGAGACGGATTTATATAAGTTGTAAAACTTGTTTCCGAATCCAAACCTTAGAATTGAAATTGCTGTATGTCTCTCAAGAAAACGAAATAAAGTTTATATTAAAATATGACATGTTATTCACAGTAATATCAGCAGAGATTTCGCTCTTAATTAACACAGTATATTTCTTGATAATTTATCTGAGATAACAGACATTTGCATTCAGAAAACATTTATGCTGTGCAATATAATCAATTAATGGCAGAAGGGCAATTATATACATATGAAAAAAAAATCATGAGCTAGATAAAAGGTGCAAATTTATGAATATTCAATAACTTTCAATACAATTAAAGTTCAGATATATCTATTATTCAAATGTCGAAATCAAGAGTTCGTTTTCTTTTCATTTCGGCGACAGTTCAAATTTCTGTAGATCTAGAGTAGTGGGCGGATTTTAAAATGTTAGACTGGACCGTTCAACTTAAAAAAATCAACAACGAACAAAACTTCAAAGTTCTCCCTGAAACACAGCGGACGACGACATCGTTGTCTACGACCTGGGCCGGGTTCATACATTGGCAACTCCTCCATTTTTACGATCGGCAGATGTACCATTGGCAACTCCTCCATTTTTACGATCGGCAGATGTACCACTGTATGTGCTTAGGGTTTTAGATAAACTCTTAAAGTTACTAAATCATTAGATTTACATAGATTTCTTAGAGTTTTTGACTTCCTACAAAACGTTCTTATACCTGAAATTAGAAAGTTTTCAAAATTACAACATTTAATTTGAACTATTGGCAATGTTTATCAACGTTAAAATATCGCCAAACACAACAAGAATATGTATCTGTCGGCATTGAATGTTTACAACGGAAAGAACCGAGTGCATCTTTGAGTTCGGAATCGAGGTCGCTGAAATTCTCATGGATATAGATGTAATAACACCACTAAGAGGCAACTTATATTTTATCGGTTACATTGGCCTGATTAAGCGTAATAGCCGATACAAAGAAACGTAATGGGGGGGGGGGGGGTGCAAAGGTCCTCAATATTTGGACCCCCCTCCTCGCCCCGCACCCACAGGAGGATTTTGATTCTTTAATTCAACACACAACCATGGATACTTTATAAACTTTTTTCATATATCGTCGAGTAGAATCCTTGTACACATTTATAGACAGTGGCGCCGATAAACGGAAACTAATGAATACGCAAATTGCCATGCTAGCGCAAAAGGTGCGATATTTTGGTGTTTGGGGGGGGAGGGTGTTCGACAATCTCCTACGAGAAAAAAATATTACGATTTAGAATGGCTACGATGAGTTTAACGATGCATTTTGATGAATTTGCGAGCGCCGAAACCGCGAGAATTTGGTGTTTGAGGGGTCCAGGGGGTCTCCCCCGGGAAATACATTACGATTTAGAATTTTACGATGCATTTTGATGAATGTGGGTGCGCCTGAAAGCGCCGAGATTGGGTGTTTGAGGAGGTCCGAGGGTCTCCCCCCCCCCCCCCCCCCCCCCCCCCCCCCCCCCCCCCCCGGGTAAAAATATTAGATTTAGAATGGTTGTGATGAGTTTTACAATATATCTTAAAGATTTTAAAGCATTCTTAACATAATACTTTTTGTTTTATTTAAAGTTACCTGCATTAATAATTGGTAATTGTGAATGCCGTCATATCTATGCAACTCGATCTGAACATACTGGCTTCACACCATCGGTACATTGTTGTTACTTTAACACAAAATAATAATGAATTAATTGTTTTGCTAAGTCATATAAACAGATGAATCTTTTAAGAGACATTTTTTAAAATAGTACGTAGAACCCCCTGATTGACATTTTAAGTCTAGTTCACGAAAATGTGCAGGAGGACCATTTTTTCTTTCAAATGTGCAATTTTAGTTACACCCATATTACCATATACACAACAATACACCACGGTCCCTGTGTCATACACGTGTAGCCACCGGGGCCTGGCACGAAAATTTTTAACCAATAGTATATATTATAGTATCAAAGGTATGTACTCGGCGGTCGAGAAAAACGGACCTATTTTTTTTTAAACCGTGATTATTTTAATAAATGGATTCTTTACAACATTGACGGATATCTTACCTTAAAGAGAAATAATTTATCTTTCCATTGGGTGCTTGATGAACAAAATTGGCCAAGTATTGACGAAGTTATGGCTTGATGAATCGGGAAATTTACGAAAAATATGCTAGGTAGACATTTCCCTGTCCGGTCGAAATGTCGTCTCGGCTCTAATGGGCACCTCAAATGCCAAGCCAAAATCACAAAATCTACGCTTGTGGTGGTAAACAGTACCCATAACTGAGTTCATCCACAATCTCCTTTGGAGGTGTCATGACCCGTACTTTGTAGAAACTCCATTTAAACATCGTGTTGCTCACTTACTTTAACCGTCACCGCCATGTTCATTTGTTCTTCGGAACGCTTCTAGCTATAGGAGTTGCATGGTTAATGTCACTGTTAATTATATTTTTGGGGAAAAAAGGTCACTGTTACTTTAATAAAATCAAAGTCATCCCTCTTTATGACTTAATTTCTTTATGGATTTCGTAATATATATTGAATCAAAATATCTAACCACTAAGCTTCTTCCGTCTTTGCATATTAGAGTTAGCTCCCTTGCTGTTAGGTATCCATTGTGACGTCATTATTTTGTGAGCGCAGTTCACGTCATTTCTCCAAAAGTTATGACGTTATGATACCTACCTGCAAGTGCAGATAACTCTGTAATATGCAAATGCAGAATTAACTGACGTGCATATATATAACGTCAGTAATTGTAACCTCTGGAATATCTAGAATGTAATTAACCCCTGGAATATTGAGGATGATTTTTATCAACATTAAAAAATAATAAACTTAAACAAAAGCTTTTAAGTTGCCAGGTATACACGTAAGTCTCTTTTATTTATAAAAAGAACTTGCTTGCTTCCCTTAAAAATGTATCATACAGATGATATCAATGAATGCCTTGGTGCATGGACACATACATGAAAAAAAATATACCCAGCTAAACACCAGGAATTTTAATAAACTATATGTAAAACTTAATGGCAATGAAATGACCATAGTGAGTATATACCATCCATATCTGACTGTGTATATGATACAGAAATTAACATACTACACCAAATCTACTTCTATTGGATATGATTTTAATATCAACATTATTGTAATTGTAAAACTGCAATTTGACTACTCTTACCTGCATAAATAGTAACATAACTTCAGTGTATTTTTCACTTGATAGAAGTAGTAATTTGAAGTGGCAAGTATCAAGTCTTTTGTTTACATTTAAAATATCTCAAAATACTTTTAATTTTTGCTTTAAGGTTGTCAATCTATATATACACTAAGTCAAAGAATGTAAAGTTAACAACAAGGTATTCTGCTTTTGGTATATTGTATCCATGTTTCTTCTTTATCTTGGTGATCTTTCAGTTTGTTTTAAAATAAATTAAAAAAAAAAAAGTAAAAAAGAAAACAGTTGTGAAAATTATCTTTTTCTATTTGCTGCAAGCACACAGATGTCGCCGAAGTAATTGTCATGCTCCTGTACGGGAATATCTCCTTCCTCAAACTCTTCAAGCTGCCCACCACAGCAGAAACACTCACACAGATCTCCTACCCCTATAACAAACAACGGAATAAAGAATTACAAACAACAGAATAACAATTACAAACGATGAAATAATAATTACAAACAACGGAATAAGAATTACCAACAACGGAATATGAATTACAAAGAACGTAATAGGAATTACAAAAAAAAAGACTAAAGAATTACAAGGAACAGAATAGAGAATTACAAACAACAGAATAAAGAATTACAAAAAACATAATAAGAATAAGAAAACAATTAACAGGATAAGAATTAATTAATGGAATATATATATATCACTTTTAAAGTATCAGAGGATTTCTAAAGGGGAATATAGAGCTATAGTAAAATAATATTTTAGTCCAAATGGAGTGCAGAAATATAAGAAAAAAACAATAACAACGGAATTCTGATCATTATTGATAAGCCATCATAACAAGGCGAAATGCTCTCGAAAGAATGTTGTTGTTATTATTTTAGTTAACTTTAAAATCATGGCATAGTTTTTACTTTCACGTTTGATTATGTACCGGTATATAATGCCATGGCAGTCACCATATATATATAAGGTACTGTTAAAGACACATATTACTCTTTAAAACAATTTGGTTGCATGAATAATTTATAATTGAATATTAACACTACCTGCATAAAAAAGTCCAGCTTTTGCTAATTCTTCTATTTTCATCGGATGATTTGCTGGCCAATTGGGGTTATCAAACGTCCGGAGTCTGTCTTTGTACAAAGCGTAGTATTTATGTCTTGGACATTTCTCATTTTGAGACAAGTCCAAGTTTTGTATCTTTTTCAGTAACTCTGAATCAATTTCTCCATCAACTGATGCCGCTGGACCATCAGTCTGTGTCTCACTCATACATGTCCTAACATGTCCAAATAAAGCAGCCTCTGTTTTATTGTCGGTGTCATCAAATGTTTGACAGGTTGGGAAGTGTTTGTAATGTATGATATGAACGTTGTCATTTTCATCAAAGCTGTGAAGCACACCACCACAATAAGCACACTGAACTCGGTCTTTTTCTCCTAGGTAAAAAAACCCATCATAAATTAATTCTTTTTTCAATTTCTCCGACTTTGGCCAGCCTTTATAAGATCTCGTCCTTGTGTCTTCGTCACGGAGGTGTCTGTACCGTTCTATTGGAGGTGGTGGTGCAATATCCCTTCCTGGAGCTTCAAGCATGCCTGATGAAACCTGATGAAACAATAATGTTAAGTTTATACATGTATGGTTTGGGTTATTATATGTACCACAAGTATACATTATTCAAATGGATTTGTCCAAACAAATATATAATTCTGAAAAAACAAACAAAATTACAAAATCAGCAAGAATGACTCATACTGAAAGGATGCAGCCTTTTTATTTTATGCAAGTTTAATTAATTATATAAGCAAACACGGGGTTCTCGCCAACGGTCGCCAATGTCGCATTTTGCGAATAAAATATTTCATTGGCAATAAAATTATGACTTTGGCGATTTCTTTGGCGACAGAAAAATCGCCCATTCAAAAATTGAAGCCATGTGTTCATCCATAATATCATATAAGTTGTACAGGAAGAAATTGATCTTATCCAGGTAAATCACAGTTGTTTATTAATTAGTGTCATGACTTGGTAGGCTTAGCACAACACTGTTACTCTACCGGTGATCGTCTACTGAATAAAAACTTGAAAAAAACTTGAAAACTTGAAAACCGGTGATCGTCTAGTCGTTAATTCTTCAAGCTTGTTACATCTTGGTAAGTCCTGTTGTTTAACAGTTTATAAATAATCTTTGCTGACCCTGTAGTTTGTTTGATTGAATATAGCCTTACCTATACTACAAATTTTGACCAAAATGTATTTAATAAATCGTTGAAACAGAAACATATATTGACTTGAAACGAGTTCAGATCCTGGATTCTACATAATGAGTATAATTTCCTTTTTTTCTTATTGTCATGATGAGTGTAAGAAACCAGAGATTTAGATACAGTGCATCTAAACATCTGAAGTATCAATATTATAACAAACATCTTATGAAAGTTACATTTATATGGAAACCATTAAAGACTCCAAAATATGCTAAATGGTTTTTTTTGATATCATAATCTAAATTTTGGAAACCACACTCACAATGATAAGTTAATGGCATGATCAGTAGACCTTACATGTACATGTATATAATATATTATAGTGTGCAGATCCATGTAATTTACATATACAATGTAGTCTATTGAAATTCCAAATAATGAAAACAGAAAATTTTAATTAGTGTCTAAAATCACTACACATTAAACATTTCATATTTTTTTCAAGATAAATAAAATTAATTAGGATACCTCGTCACTAGTGGCTAATGCATTTAGTGGCCATTCGCTCAAAAAGAAAGAAGATAGTTAATTAATGAAAGAAACTAAGGAATTTCTGGGAATCTCTTCATCTATTTTTAACTAAGTGAAATTTGCAGGGAATTCCCCTTTATATCCCATGATACATCGCGACTGGACGAGTATGGGGAATCCCCTCTAACGTCTCGATGACATTTAAAAATGGATTTATGATAAAATTCACAATTAAAATGAAAATAAGAAATGGTGAAAGACCCATAATTAAGTTTCTAAAACACTTAACCATAAATATGCTACCCCTAACTCAACGAATATTCGCCTGAACTTGTCCTGATGATCACCATGCAAACGGATTCAGGTACACTAATCAATCGTCAAAACAAAACCTTCATTTCCCATTCAAACGAAAATAGAAACTATTTCCAACGATTCACAACACTCAACATATACTTACAGTTTATGAAAAAGAAAGATATGTGGGGTGATCTCAGTATGTTAAAACCACCACTCCCTTATTGTATGATTGTGTCATGAACTATGATGAAGTCAAAGTGGGCGAAGTTATATAGACTAAGGGAGACAACCTGCAATATAGCGGAAATTTAACTTCATCGAATTAAAAACAATTAGAAAATTAAAGTTAGTACCGGTTCTACGAAAAAATGTGACTGTGTGAACTAGGTAACTCATTACCACGGCAGCTGACAGGTGCTTGAATTTCTGTGTTTTAGTACTGTTCAAAATTTCTGATTTTACTGACTTCGTTTAGGATTTAGTTTCACCAGAAACATATATACATATACATATGTATATATGTTTCTGGTTTCACTATATCTACATACCTTATTACAAGAAACACAAAGTCCGTTAGAACCACACATGATACACTTGTACACGTACAGGACACTACACACACCGTACACTCCCGGTACACGTTCTTGTACACACTCAAACAGTCAAAATCCTTACTCTGGTTTTCACACAGAGGCTATTTATAGAAATTACGTATAGCCCTATATAATGATCTCGAATATGCCGGAAATTTCGTCAGGATGCGCGCATGCGAGGTCGAGGATCTTCCTCTTGAAAGTAATTTGTAGAGATCGAATCTTCCTGTTTCCGTGTTTCGATGACGTAGTGAGAGGAAGCAATCGCCATGTAGACCTACTTAAAAGATATGACTGTTCTGTAGCTAGACTGGCTACCAGTCTCTAGAATATTAAACAAATCACTAAAAAATGGCTTGATTATTTCTGTCTCTACTACATGCCTGATTCTAGAGTTAACCCTAACCCTAACCCTAAGTTAGCAACTTAGGGTCTGGTGGCCAGTCTATTCTGTAGCATGTGGTTTCCATTTTCCGTCATATATATATACTGTATGTCGAGACATCTTACCACTCCGCAACGCGGGTCCTTTAAATCAACGAAAAATAAATGGCTTGAAAACCCACAATTGTACCCTACGTACAAGAAATAAATCCCGAGTTGCAAAGATAGGAATACCAAGTCCATTATATAATCAAGTAGACGATAACGCACAGCTTGTGTTTCGATACCATTGAAACATACCCCATCCAGCATAATACTACCTGTACATTTACTACCCATACTCGAAATCCCAGGGGTTGCTATCACTGTCGTCATATCCACCCCTCGAGGTCATAGCACAACTGGAGGCTCTGTGGTTTACAACAAATGAGCAGGTAGTTTGGTCCTTGATGTGCAAACGAATAAAATACTGATACACTGTGGTTGACTGTGTTGCTTTGAAGGCGTCTGTCTCCCTGCAATCTTCAAAGGAAATCTCTGTCGGGCAGGTGATTGGTCAGTTTTTTTCTCTTGAACTGCCTTCAGTTTATAACGATAGTGAATGTAACCCCTGATGTATCGGGGATGCATTGTTACTTGACAGGGACAATCTCGTCTGATCTCTACAAATATTTTTTAAATTGTGATTATGGGTGGTCATTATGGTGACAAAATGGATTGTATGCACTGTACCCATTTCTGTCTCCGTTTTTTTTTTTTTATATAAGATAGTTAATGCTCCAAAATATCCCGAAGTCGACTTTATTATGCTACAATACACAGGGACCTGGCACGAATTTTTTTAACAAAAACTATACATATATATGATATTATAATATATGTATGTATACTGTTGGTTAAAAATTTTCGTGCCAGGTCCCTGTGCTACAATACTGTGGTCTTGCTAATGTATAAGTTACCAGGTATAGCTACGTATACACCAGTTGTCAATAAGATTGTTAATTTTTACTCACCTTTTCGAAATAGTTCTTGCTATGCTGTCAGTAAATCCAATCTTACTATATGTGAACATGCATACGTACATATGCTGATATTGTGCTCCACATTTATACTACAAAATAGGAAATACTTTGATATCAAAATAGTCAGAACAGATTATCCAGTAGATGTGGGAAATCTTCCTGTTTCTATGACGCAACAAGTTCCTCCGACACTGTAGTTTAAATTTAGCCTGTATGTATATCGAGGGATTTCCCCGCAATACACGTACTGAGGGCCGTTTTCGATTATACGGTTTAGCTGGTTGGACCTAGTTGTTCGTTTATTAATTAAAGACGGACCTGTTGATTTTACATTGTTTTCAGACGAGCCTTGGCAAAGCCCTCACAGGCCTGTATCAAAAACTGCAGGGCCGTCAGGATTTATACTTGAAATAATTACTTTAACCAACGGTCGAACCGGTTGTTCCGAATAAACGAAAACGGCCCAACTTAGATATTATTGGCTGAAAAATTGCAGTTTCCTTTTTAAAACGGGTTTATACTAAATAGACCGCCTTCTAATTGAAGCAGTCTAGTTTAGCTAAATAAATTGACAGTACTGCGTTTGGACAAAAAAGTATTACATACGTGTACGTATGGGTCAATGAAGTAATATCAACAGTTATTTTGCATATAACACTGGATTCTTATAGACATATGTCTAAAGTAGTAAATATAGGCCAAAGAAGTAATTCTAACAGTGTGGACAAAAGATTGTAGAATTTTCGAGGCGATCTGACCCTTTGTCAAGACAAAAGAACAAATAAAATTACATGTTAAGGACGGTCACGGACGTATGTATACATGTACATATGCTCATAAAAGGCCAACTTTTTTTTCTATAAAAAAATCTTTGATTGACAATAACTCGCAAGTTTTCTTTTATTTTACACTATTAGTATGGTGGTAATTGATGTAAAACACAAGTTGGGTTCTTTACTAACTTGAGTCTTCTTCCATGTACTCATCAGTTGGACAGAAATGCAAAAGATGCTCCACCGCTGACAAATGGTATTTTTTCACTATAAAAACGGGAGCAGACAATTTAGTCTATTTTTCTTCAGTTACAAGGGGCCGCGGTGGCCGAGTGGTTAAGATGTACCGACATATTACCACACCTAGGGGTCGCGAGTTCGAATCCCATGTGGGGCAGTTGCCAGGTACTGACCGCTGGTTTTTCTCCGGGTACTCCTGCTTTCCTCCACCAACAAACCCGGCACGTCCTTAAATGACCCTGGCTGTTAATAGGACGTTAAACTAATCAATCAAACTTCAGTTACAAAAGTTACTTCCTTACAACATTGAGCTACTAATTTTACTTCATGCTAAAAATATGAAAAATAATTAATTGCATCCCGAAAAAATTTCGTAGCACTATATCCTATATGGAATGAAGTAATGATTGCGCATGCACCAAAGGCAAAATAGATTGTTTCGTTTTATTTTTTGTGTTAATTAGGCATATATGTTCAAATGATGAATATCATTTATGCTCTGTCGGCGGTGGAGCATCTTTAACGTAATAAAATACTTTAATTATAAATTGAATGGTAAACGTTGAATAGTGTTCAGGTACATTATGTGACTTCCTCATACCAGAGATTTAAATCTCTGCTCATACCAAGGACGTACAATGTATATCTCATTTATAAATCCTTGCTCATTTTTAAAATCAGTATTAAGTTTCGATGTTATTTCATTAAAGATTATTATTATTATCGAGTGATTTTAATAGAACACAGCAGAAACACATATATATACATAGTATGTTTCTGAGTACAGTAGGCCTATACAAAAAATATATTTTAACGAAATTCTCGAGTGTGTCAGTCTGGTGTCATGTCAAGGGTAAAACTATGAAAATGACCAGAGACAATGCTGTGTAAATAATTTACAGATGGTGTTTTTTGTGACGTGAAATAATTCATCGGCGTCTTTAAGAATAAGATGACATTTAAACACTGTTATCACTAGATTCATCACTCATAGATTAGAAAATATTATATATTAATCTTGTACGCAAAGCTAACTATACTTGCTTTTAAGATAGTCGTCCCAGAAGTTTGAGGATGCGGATATTAAATAGATTGATTCGTGAATGGTTAAAGTTTCATTTGTTACACAAGGCCAACATAGATATTTAAAGAAAATACATATTTGTTTTATTGATGCTAAAATATGCATTTTGGTCGAATGCTTGTCGAATTTCTGGCTGCCTGACTGCAAGAAATCCCCTAAATTGTAATCACGTTTCTTGAACGTGATGTCGCGAGACTTGGAAACAGCTATGGCGGACCCACACAGGGAGGGCCTTGTGTCCGTCTCGCCAGTTGAAGATTACAACCCATTGCAGGATGATTTGTAAGTAAATCTTCGTCTACATATACATCAAACAATAGTCTTTACAATGAACTTGGAACGATTGTGCATTCGGCATGCATTTTTAAGTATGCATACGATTATCGTCGGTACCCGTCTGCAAAATTTGCTAGGCCTGTCCTTGGGCAGTTGCAGAGGAGTAGGCCTAGCTAGGCCCAGAGCGTATAGGCATTCGATCGTCTGCAGGAAGTGTGCACTGCTTCTTCGCTTCAGTTAGCGTGACTTGCTCATGTTTCTCATTTGTTATCTTGGAATGTATTGTGGGAAATGAACTTTGAAAGCGCTTTCTTTTATACGAGATTTTCTTTATCTTTTGACAAAACTTCCACAGTGCGCTTTACATAGGCCTAACTCTATATGTTTCTATTGCTCCTTAGTTATTTATCTTAATTGTATTTGCTTCGTTGCTCAACTGCTTATATAGAATGATTAGAAATTTGTCTAGTCAAGTGGTGATTAGATTGCATAAATAAAAGTTTTGTGATTAGTAATTAGACGTAATAAAATACACCAAAACTACACTCTGCTAAACCATACAACGTGTACAGTCCAGCAAATACTTAGGCATAACTCTACAACACGGCCTTTGCTGGGACAAACACATAAATCACTAGGCTTCCTCAAATGCAATTTTAAAGTAAACTCACCACACATCAAAGAACAGTCGCATACATGTGTACAACTACAAGGCACTTACACAACCCAAACTGGAATACTGCTCTTCCGTATGGAACCCCTACCATGCCAACCAGATCACACAAATCGGGAAAAAAATACAGCGCAGAGCAGCATGATACATCCAAAATATTAAGATACCACAGCACAAGCTCAGTTACAGACATGATACACAAACTCAAACTACCATCACTATTCACTACAAACATGCAGACTACAGGCAAGACAAACACTTTTCTTGAAAATCATACACAAACAAGTCACAGTCAACACACCATTCCTTATAAAAACAGACTGTAGAATTAGTCATGTACACCCACACACATACCATTACATATCTGCTACCAATTCAATGACACATACAAATACTCCTTTTTTCCACATACAATCACACAACGGAACCTCTCACCGGTAGCAGTTGTACAAAGCACAACAATTGAAGACTTCAAGGCATACATTTCATACACAGTCCTTGAAGCCTTCTTCAGCTTTTGAACATACATTTGTAGGTTCAGTAGAAAAGGGTTTGAAACAAGCGAAGAAATGAAAGCTATGCGGTGATATTTTTCAATACATACTTTTTTGTCACACTATTGGATTTCAAAGGCCGCATACCGTTAAAACCAATTTTTAAAATATTTGACGATTGTATACATTGTTTACATTCATAGCCTGATATTGTCCATTTGATTTAACATAAAAGTATAAGAATGGAAATATACATTATTGTATTGTATTGTATTCTGTTGAGTGCCACATCCAGGAATCGAACCCAGATCTGCCGGTGTGAAAAACTACGGCTCTACCGACTGAGCCAAAGAAGCATGCTTGGTCAGCTGAGTGACAGAGACCGTAATTCACACTATGTATAAATCACACCGTTCCCGGTCCTTTTACAATAAATTACCTGTATGTAGTGTACGATATGTTTATGATTGTATAAATCTTTATTTCCATCAAGAATTAAAGTTGTCAATATTCCAGTGAATCTCAATATCATTCGAATTCCGGAACTGTAAATACATGTAACAGTGATAATCACCTTTCTTTTCTTGCTTTGGGATTTTGATTTTAAGATTTGACCCAATAATTACCCAGGGTGATTAAAACTAAAAAGTGAGAAAATTGAGATAATGATTTTGGATCTCTCCAAATTCATTGCTCAAAGTAAGCTGCTGATCAGCTGTAGCTATAGAATAGCAAAAGAAATAAGAAAAATAGACTATACAGTGATCAATCTTTATAAGTTTAGTCTGCATTTTGATTAGGGTTAATAAACTTAAAGTCTAAAAAAGATGGAGGGGGCACTTGAGGAATGAGTTCTTATTCAAAATATTGGATTGAAGACACTGTGTACATTTTATCAACCAATGCCAATGCAACTATTTCTTTATCTTATTTACAAGTCCTGTAATGTTTTGAAGGCATAAATGAATGTTCTACAAACTAAACATAATGTTTCCTTATGAATTTTTCTTACATATTTTTGATGAAATCTAAACAGTTTTGACAAAAATGCATATTTGAAATATATATATTTATAAGTTCCCTCAACGGAGTGGGGAACTTATTGTGTTTGCTTCATTTCTTCTTCTTTTGGTTCTTCTTTTTCCGCTGCGACTTTGTCCATCATTTTCTTGAAAACTATCAGTCGGATCACCATGAAATTTTGATATTATTTCTGGTGACCAGCAGATGTGTCGACTGGTTTCATTTTTTTCTGACCTGCATTCAAGATATTGATGCCACTGCCTTTCATTGTTCAAAATTGAACTTCTTATATATAGATATTTAACTACTAGTTCGATTTACCTGGAATCTGTTTCAATATGCAGTTTAAATCAGATTTTAAATTTTTAAGGTGAAAAATACCATTATTATGAGTAAAAAACAAATTTTGTGACTGTTTCAAATTTTCTAAAACCAGGAAGAGTTATCTCCCTTGATTCACTGGTCAGCAAGGATCTGTTTTAGGTCCAAGGTAAATTTTGTTGTATTTTTAAGTTATAGATTATACTACTGTTACTAGTGACTTCAAAGTATTTTGAGGTCGTTTTTTTTTTGGGCAACTTTTGCAGACCAGGAATCAAGGCATGGCATGCGATTGGTCAAAATTGAACAAAAAGGAACATGCCATGATGGTTGAGAACATAAATCTAATACAATTATAAGCTATGCTGTGCATAATATATTAACTTAAAATGATGTGACTTTTCAAAAAGTTTCATTTTCTGGTTTTAACTTATTCTTTTTCTTTCAGCCCAATGTCTGTGGAAGAAAATGATGCTGATGGCAGTGACGAATATGATGATGATTCACCTTGTGTATCTTTAGATCCTGAAAATGATCCAAGGTTTTATGCAGCAAAATACAGTATAACACCCCCTCCTGATCCAAGGCGAATGAAGCGAGAAAAAAGTAAACAGCAATCTCACACACTCCGAGTATCTCAGAAGGAACACAAGGAGAAGATTGAGATGAGGAGAAAATCACTAGGACGTGGCCCTATGAATGTGATTAAGGAAAGATACCGGGGAGATCAAATGTTCTCTATGCTCAGTGGTGTAGACTCGGATGATAATCTTGAAAGAGATTTTCCAGAAAATGAAAAAGAGAAAAAACACAAGGACAACCGTGAATCGAAAAAGAAAGTGTTGACAACAACAAGAGCTTATGATCGAACTTTGAAAAGAACTTCAAGTGATTTAACAGCTCTTAATACTGACACTGCTGAAGTACCTCTGTACTCAACAATAACAAGACCGTTGGACAGTTCTGGACGGTTTTCTGGTTTGGTTAAAACATCTCCTCTGACCTTAAGTGGCAGTGGGGCGTTTGGATCCATAGGCCTTGGAATGAGCTGGGGACGAGACTTCAGAAGGCAATCCATGGCAAATGTGGAGTGTCCAAAAGATCGTGTGGAATTTTACAAAATATTCCAGGCTCTTATCCACATGGGATCGCAAGGGGGCCGGAAAGACAAGGATACCAAAGGAAAAGACAAAAGTAGTAACCCATACTACCGGAGACAGATGAGCACAGAGCAAGAGTTATTTCAGGAACGGTTCAGTGATTTCCTGTGGCAGGAGTTACAGTGGGAACTACATGGTTATGGCGAAGACAGACTAAAAATGGAACGTGCCAAAATACCTGAAGTATTAGAAAAAGTTACAAGTTTCAAAATAACTATAGACTTAGGGGAAGATGTGGTAGATGCAGGTATAAAGCAGATAAATTTACTTTCACCAGCCAAAGCAGCTAAAAGAGACTTATTTGAATATGACACAATGACCCTCAGTCAGGTTTCTATACAGAGACAATTAGAGGCATTAGATCAAGTAGAAGAACTGTTGTCAAAGTTAGATGCTTTGGAACAACTTTTCCCTACATCCAAAGCCTTTGCCAAAGAATTCCCAATGTATGGGACACCAAATTTCAAGAATCGTGTGAAATCTTTATACCTATGGTTGAATATTACTAGAGATCTTTGTCACAAAATGAAACTCTTAGGCAAGATTTTAGGTGTGCAACACCTGAACGATGTATTCTGGCCAATGTTAGACTTTGAAACGCCTTGTACAGCTGAACCAAGGGCGACATATAGTCATTATCGGTCTAGCTTACCAGAAATCCTAGAGCCAGATTTAAGTGAAGATGATGATGATAATAATATTGAAGATGTAGAAGAGGAGGAAGATGACAGTAGTGTAAACATTGTCTCAGGGGAAGATAGAACCCCTTCACCTCAAATCAAAACATCCAAAAAAGTCAAATTTTCACTTGGAAGTGCTCGTTCCTCAAGAACTTCGAGCCCCATCACAGTAGAAATGCCAGAGACCTCTACTCCAGCCAAACAGCTTTCGGCAAATGTACGATACTGGACCTCTTCTTCTAGTCTTTCTCACATCTCTAGTGAAACTAGCCTGGATGAAATGTCTCTTGTCACAAGCTGTGTCTATAGAAAGTATGTAGACAAGACATTACGCAGAATGGGAATGAACAAAATGCTTATACGATTCCGTGAGCTTTTAGACAGAACATTACAGAGAGCTAAGGAAGCTTTACAAAGACCAAAGGGATTAAATTTGTCCGACAGTAAAGTGAGTATATTAGGTCTCTGGTTCTGCTATTTTTGACATCCCTGGCTGTATAAATATAGGGCATATCCATATTTTAGTCAGTCTTCTTATAAATTACATAAAGGACTATTTCAGGTTTTTTTTTATCTACGATATATGTGCTATCTTGAGGAGCAAATGCATAATTTTACATATTACTAACCATGTCTATTCTGTTAGTCCTGTCACATTCAGTTTGGTGTTCATGCACTATATCTGACTATGTATATATGGTAACATTTAAATTTGCAGTCGCCCGTTGAAGAGAAGTCCCATCTATCATCCTCACCAGCGCTTGACCTGTTACCATCAGAGTTGACGTCCCCGACGACATTGTCGTATCATCAGAGTACCAGCCAGACTGACCAGGAACCCATGGTCACTCACTTCACAGAGATGGGCCTGCCTTCTTTCCGACCCAGCTACCTGTTTCTTCTCAATGTGTTTTTGGAAGTCATTCACGAAGCCCTGCGACTGAGGTTGGAGCAGAGACCAAAAGGGGAGCCATCATTTCTCAGTATCCGTCCTGTAAGTAATAGGTCACAGTATAGATATTTCAGATTATCACACTTTTTACAATATCATTTTGTCTGTCATTTCACATGTAACTAATTACCTTTCAATTTCAATTTTTTTTTTTAAACTTCACAGAAAACTGGTTATCTAGTTTGTATTTCAAAGCAAATCTTCTATGTTATCTACAAACACGTCTAGTCTGCTTGTCAAAAATTACTTTCAATTTCACCTTTTCATTAATTAGCCACAAATGCACATCAATTTTGAAAGATTTTCCCCTAATCATTCTTTTTCACCCCAAGGGAATGCAAGACTACTGCATACTTGTCTGCTGTTAATAAATCAATTAATGAAAATCTTCGTCAAACAAGAGAATATATGTTGAATATTGCAACAATGTATTCATTTTGTTTTGCTTTTGTGTTTCCTTCAGCTATTGCGTGAGTGTAAGGATGTGTTACGAGGAGCAGTCATCGTTAAGCAGTACTACCAACAAATGGTGGCGTCCGTTCGTTCTGATGAGGAGTTTGCTGAGGAGGAGGAAAACTTCCCTGACCTTGAACAGTTTGATGACGATATGAGGAAGATGCTGGAAGTAAGAATTGTATAGAGGGTCCTGACCATAAAATTTGACTTGAAACAAACCCACATTTTGTCAGTTTCAGGATACATTATAGCATACATTCAATTCCTTATGCATGTATCTGATGACACATTGGCCAAATTACACTAGTGACATATGCAAAAATTTGATATCATCAGTAGAATTTGATCGCGTTAAGAATGAAATGGTATGATTCCATGTCGTTGTATTAATGAAATGATACTGGTATTTTAACGATACCAATATACTATTACTTTTGAAGAAATATACTGGTTTTCCAACCTACTTTTCAGAATTTCATGACTTTTAAAGATCATGTTCTTACATATAGCTAGTGTCTGTCTCCTTTTTTTTTCACTTTAACTTAAACATGTTGGTTTTCTTAGGAAAACATGTGCTTATTTTTTTCAAATACAGATAAGAGTATCAGTGCTTTTTAAAATGGGTATGTACCAGTATTATTTTAAATGTGTAACAATACTACGTCGACCCAACCCTAATCATCAGCAATTTGTGAGAAAATCATATCCTGCTTCCAATACAAATTAAATATTTGTTATCTTGATTTTCTTTCCAGATCTATTTCACGTACATTCAGAACTGGCTGATTACATTACAAAACTTGCCAGAAGCTTCTAGAAGTCTCAAAAATGTACTGGAACAGGAGTGGAGCTTTACCAAACAGATCTGTCCCCACGTCAGAGGTGGTGAAGCGGAGGCTGGCAAACGATTCAGGTAACTATAGTTCATCTCAAATATAGTATCTAAACCAAAATCTATTTCTGTTACCTACCTAATGTCTTTGTGGTTATTATTGGATATATTGGTTATATGTTTGTGGGGTACAATGTTGCCACTCATATGTCTGCACTGAAATTTGATAATATGATTTGTGATTACAAGTGGAGTATGCCACCAAGGGAAATGAAGTAAAATGCAATTGCTAATTTGTAAGCATAGGTGTTATATATTTTTATCAAAACAGTGTCTCTGTTATCACAAAAATATAATTTCATTATCAAGGGAACTTCTTACAGTTCATTAAAGGCCTTTTATATACAATTTGATCTATTGAATTAGAGCTGTTTTATAAAGCATTTGTCAATATTCAGATCACCCATCTGTACCTGTTACAACGTGATAGATGTTAAATGTATGTTTGTTGATTTTATATTGTGACAATGTTAGATATGAAAATGTGTGTTTGTTGATTTTATATTGTGACAATGTTAGATATGAAAATGTGTGTTTGTTAATTTTACATTGTGACAATGTGTGATATGAAAATGTGTGTTTGTTAATTTTATATTGTGACAATATAAGATATGAAAATGTGTTTTTAATACAACGCGACTAGCGTTTGTATTAATGCTATCCGGTTTACTATTGATGTGTAGGACTGAGTAGGACTTGCCCTACAATGACATCTAGTGGTGACCTCTTGAACCATTTCATTCATAAACTTCCATTCATAAATTCCCTATTCATTGAATAATATTCCTTTGGACCAATCAGTAGTCATGGGAAGACTGCCTTCTGGTTGGTAGAACACAGAGAGTGTGTATAGAATACACAGAGTGTTATATAATACACAGCCCATCTAGGTCAACTGTATCCTGCTGGTGACTCCTCTGTCCAACTGACATAATCTCTGTTAATGATAATTCAAATTGGACTTACTATCTAAGGCTTGTGGACATAAGAGTTTTAAAGTAAACTAATCATATGCCCCTTTTGTGTACTTTAAAAATAATGTTTTTAAATGAATGTTAAACACAGATCTGAGGTAAAGGCAAAATAACTTATAAGGCTGCCCTCATATGTACATGGTTTTACCAAAATAAGTGTATGTGCAACATAAGAAACAAGAGTATATTAAGGATAAAAACTCATTTTAATGAAGACTTTTGTTTTATTTGTAATTTTCATGTATGAACTTTAATTAAGAAAAATGTCAAACAAAACATATGTATTTTCTGCGATCAGTTGAATGTTCTTGAAATAATTGATATTAAAGTCCTTTTACCTCTCTATATGGTTTATATATTCTTTATTTTGGAAATGCATTGATTTCATACTATTTTTCTCGTTTTCTGCTGCGTTGTACTTGCAGTACTTTGAGTACTTGATTGTTAATTATAATATATCGCTCATTAACCATGATTGAGATTACAAGTGTGTTTTTTAATTTTATTATTGTGGTCAATGTGAGATATGAAAATGTGTGTTTTGTTAATTGGTATATCATGTGACAATTGAGATATAAAATGTGTTTTTGTTAATTTTATATTGTGACAATGTGAGATATGAAAATGTGTGTTTGTTAATTTGTATATTGTGACAATGTGAGAAATAAAAAAGTGTAGTGTTTGTTAATCTTTATATTTGACAATGTGAGATATGAAAATGTGTGTTTGTGTAATTTTATATGTTTGACAACTGTGAGGAAATGAAAAAGGTTGTGTTTGTTAATTTACCATTGTGACAATGTGTGATATGAAAATGTGTGTTTGTTAATTTTATATTGTGACAATGTGAGATATGAAAATGTGTTTGTAAATTTTACATTGTGACAATGTGTGATATGAAAATGTGTGTTTGTTTATTTCATATTGTGACAATGTGAGATATGAAAATGTGTTTTTGTTAATTTTATATTGTGACAATGTGAGATATGAAAATGTGTTTTTGTTAATTTTATATTGTGACAATGTGAGATATGAAAATTTGTGTTTGTTTATTTTATATTGTGACAATGTGAGATATGAAAATGTGTTTGTAAATTTTACATTGTGACAATGTGAGAAATGAAAATGTGTGTTTGTTAATTTTATATTGTGACAATGTGAGATATGAAAATGTGTTTTTGTTAATTTCACATTGTGACAATGAGAGATATGAAAATGTGTTTTTGTTAATTTCACATTGTGACAATGTGAGATATGAAAATGTGTTTTTGTTAATTTTACATTGTGACAATGTGAGAAATGAAAATGAGTTTTTGTTCATTTTACATTGTGACAATGAGATATGAAAATGTGTGTTTATTCATTTTACATTGTGACAGTGTGAGTTATGAAAATGTGTGTTTGTTAAATTTATATTGTGACAATGTGAGATATGAAAATGTGTGTTTGTTAATTTTATATTGTGACAAAGTGAGATATGAAAATGTGTGTTTGTTAATTTTACATTGTGACAATGTGTGATATGAAAATGTGTGTTTGTTAATTGTATATTGTGACAATGTGAGAAATAAAAATGTGTGTTTGTTAATCTTATATTGTGACAATGTGAGATATGAAAATGTGTGTTTGTTAATTTTATATTGTGACAATGTGAGAAATGAAAAGGTGTGTTTGTTAATTTTATATTGTGACAATGTGAGATATGAAAATGTGTGTTTGTTAATTGACAGCTCCTTAGCCAGTAGTCTCCTCTATTCTATCGCGGATTTCCTCGACTCCGGGATAGATGATTTCAGCATTTCATTATACGATTGGACAGTTCAGGATGATGATGACGATGACGACGATGATGATGAAGATGATGACGATGATGATAAAGATGAGGGGGACAATGAAAATGAAAATTTAGGAAATGACAGTGAAAGTAATGAAGAAGACAGAGAGAGAGAAGAAAAAGAAAAATCCCATATATTGGAACTCAGGTTTGTCTGCTCACATTTGCCAATTATTTGTCGTGTTCATCAATCATAAATAAGATAACGCTGTACATGGGACATAAATGTTTCTTCTGATTACTTTAATTAATCATGCTTCATGCCTGCACAATCACATTAAGGATTCCTTTTCGTCATTTCTGTCTTTGAAAACAAAGATTTAATGAGATGAATGCAATTTTATCAGAGACAGTCGTGACGTTTTTCTTTGAATGCTTTTGCTGTTATCCTATGTAGGAATAGCATTGTAGACATTTGTTTACATAGTACTATCTATCATTAACATTCAAAGTTCTTGCTAGTAAAGAAGGCTTACTTTGACTCATATTTGGTTGTTACATAAAAATAATTTGAAATTTATAGTTGAACAGGATGAAGATGGGACATATTTTAATTATTTCTTTCTTCTTCATATAGGCACTCATTCCAGAAAACCTCAAGGAAATGCAAGAGTTTGTTCAATGAAGCCCGCGAGAGAGCATCAAAAGCTCTAGGGTTTGCCAAAACATTACGTAAGGTATGTTGGGGTAAATTGTTTTTTTGTTTTTTTTTGAATTTTTTTTTAAAAAAATGCTGAAACTTAAATGGGGAAGAAGGAATGGAGCACAACTAGTATAGCGGACCCCATTTTTTCCGCGAAATATTACGAGTTTATTGACGGCGACCTGTATATATAGAGACCGCGTGAGCGGGCGGTCAAAAATTAAAAATATGGGTTTTTATGCAAAAAAATGTTAAAATTTGAGCTTACCATGTCCTTTTTTGGTTTAAAACTGAAGTTTTCAACAAAGTTTTTAACTAGGGATCATGCGGAAAACATTGTAGACTGTACGAGAAAAAAATTCGGGATTTCGTTTTGGTTGTTAGCCGAGCACGCGCTGAACATGCGCAATGAGTGATTTTACGGACTTTGATTTTATTTGTAAACACAAGTACACGTGTAGTTTGCGATGATGACGATTCGAATGAAGGATATATGACAGAAATAATGAAAACGTGGCAATATCCATCCACTGGCTTATTGAAATTGGATCATTATTCAGTTTGTCAGGTACCGTAAATATTGCTCAACAGAGGAAAATTTGGCGTGGAAAAGACAGCGACTCAGTGTTCACATGTGCTGGCCATGGTCCAAACATTATCGAAGATCACACTGAGGCCAAAGTTCCTTTCAAACGTCCTAGAATTGTTTTTTAGATATTTCAAATGCTACAAAAACAGTTAAATGAGTTCAAGATGTAAAATTGAGTTTTTTTTTTTTTTCTTTTCGCGGGGGTTTCACCCCCGAACCCCCGTCGGCTCTTCGAAGCGGTGATTCAAAATGGTTACATATTTACATGACCTGTAGCAACCTCTGACTTGCGCACTGATTATTGTGTTTCTTAAATTCCGCGGTCCGCTATACTAGAAACTTCCGGAAGGAATATTCATTAAGAAATTAAAAAAAGAAGAACTTAATTCTTAAGATATACCATATGTATATATAGGTACTTTCATTTTTGTTTTTAATGATACAGGACTTAGAAATTGCTGCAGACTTTAATATAGGCGAGACAACAGTACAACTGCTGGAGAAGTTACGTGAAACCGAGCATGTTATGGTATGTTGTAGTGTCTAAGACATCAGTTGTAGACTGTTACAAGAAACTTAAATATTAAAAATTCTTTAACAACATAATCTCATTTAGACTTTAAAGGTTTTAAATTTGTCATAATCCAACACTTACTAATCTTTGTTAAGTAACTGTGTTTGATGCTGTTTCTCATGAAATTGATATCTTTCTGAAAGTCTACATGCATCTTATATGTGGTGCTTAAACCTTTGTGTATCTGAAAAAAAATGAAAATAGATAATAATCAATAATTTTCAGTATTGAGGAAAGTTTTGTGTTCTCATATATATACATAAAAGCATTTGTTTCATGCTATATACCTTTGTCCTGCCACAATGCCAATTGATGGTAGCCATGCTATACTGACACTGTAAAGCCATGCTATATGAACACAGGTTGAGGCTCCACTAAACCCAGGCTACCTCATGTTCATCCCATCCAGTATTGTGGATAGTCGCCAGCTCATCATCCAGCTGCTCAACGTGACCTGTGGTCGCGAGGACCTGACTGGGTCACATGACATCAACCAACGAGATGAGGGCTACCTCCTCATGGTCAACTGTAGTGGTGGCACAGACCACAAGGATGAGTGCCCCTTGTGGACAGGGGAGACAATCCAGGTGGAACCCACTGCTGATACAGCCATCGCTTTGTCACACATTGAGGTATATATTTTGGTCATTCTTGTATGATCTTAAGTTTTGTGTATGAGCTCACCTAGTTTGTTTGAAAGGACTTAAATAATGTATATCTCTTTGAGGTATATATTTTGGTCAATCTTGAATGATCTTCAGTTTTGTGTATGAGCTCAACTAGGAGTTTGTTTGAAAGGACTGAGATGATGTTATCCCATACAGTGGTGTCCAGTACCTTGTTCACCTCAAACTGGTGATCATTTGCAGCTGAATTCTGTTGATTGAGACCCACTATTTCTTTAGACAATTGCTAGTTACGGTAGCCACTTACTGTAAACAAACTTACTTTCATGTTTTCATTTACTATCTCGACTTCTTTGGTTCTATTTTCGGTATATTTGAAACGTAAAATAAGTACAAATGTATATTTAATTTGTCATGGCATTCTGTTGTGTAGGTGGATGGCCTCCTGTTGGTTGTGATTCATTCCTCACATCTAATGACTCAGAGGAAGGAATTTGAGCAGCTGATGGGTAAATCTGTTGCCCTGGTCAACGAGCAGACGTCATGTCACCAAGCCATTGCAGAATCTCTGGGTGAACTGAAGGTATTAAAGCATAGTAAAAATACAGGAGAAGGAATAAAAAACCAGATACAATTTGTTTCCATGCCAACAATACAACACTGATTCAACTTTTCTGCAGAGTGAAAATTGTACAAATGATCAGATAACAGCCAGATGGCTGGGGTTAAAATAAGTAACTTTCCTGGTTAATTAATTTTGAACTTATATTTGCTACGAAAGTTTTCCTATCTTATCGTATCAACTCAACATTTTACCGTTTCATCAACATTGTACATGAGATTTCTCATGTGTTTTTAGCCAAATCTATTTTATCCCAAACAATCTTTTTATAAAATCAAAATTTACAATTTGTGTTTTAGTTCTTACTTGCCTATATCTTATCTGATTTTTTAGAGGCAATCATTATTTATCTTCTATTTGGATCTTTAAAGCTAATGGCTGACTTGTAGTTTGGCCCTAAATGACCTTAGTTGTTGATGGGTCGTAAACCTCAAACAAACAAACAAACAAACCTATATTTGCACATTCTGTAGGAGGCGGCTGAGCAGCTACAGGAAAAAGTGGTTGCTGCTATTAAAGAGGTAGACACAAAGCTCAACTTTGAGGACATTGCCAAACTGGAAGACAACGAGAGGAACCACCTTCTGAATCTCTACAGAGAGACCATGCTCAAAGGATACAACTTTGGCTTTGAGGTGAGTTTTCTCTGTAGCTATATAACAATCTATTATGTCACCCTGGCTATGAGGACATTACATCAATAAGCAGTTTTCTCTGAGATCCCCTTTTTTCAACAGAAGCTACATTATATTAATGGAAGCCTTCAACAGTTTACTGGGGTTCAAGTTCAAACAAGTATGACAAACTCTTATTTGACATGCGTCAAGTTTCCCTGTTTTAAATTTGTTTCTTGACATTTCCTTTCCATTTCACCAGTTTTACGAAAAAGTGGTCTATAGGGCCATCCCAAACTATGGAGAAATGCATTTCTGGAATAAATTATTACATCCATTACAGTATCTAAGAGAGGTCACTCGTCTAGTGACTGGAGAACCACGGCAGAACTTGGGACGCCGGCTTGTCAACTTTGCCCAAGACTGGATGAACTTTGTCATGGAGAAATGTGAGCGAGGGCGGGGGATGAGACCCAAGTAAGTATAGTGTTGTTGAGGAAGAATATATGTTAACAAAGCACAAATTACTGAAAAATTCTGACAGATTTCTTCTAAACCAATCAATAGAATTCATCATAAATTCACACTTTAGGTATAATGTATACCAACAAATTGGAAAATAAGTTTTGATTATTAAGTTATTTTGGAAGTGTTATTTTGAAAAAGATTTTATCTTAAGAACATAAAATCTATATAAAATTTTTATCCTAAAAACAGGGGGCCGCTCTGGCCGAGTGGTTAAGATGTCTGGACATATTACCACAGGCCCTCGACCTCTGGGTCGCAAGTTCATTCCCAAATGGGGCAGTTGCCAGGTACTACCACTGGTCGGTGGTTTTTCTCTGAGTACTCCAGCTTTCCTCCACCAATAAACCTGGCACATCCTTAAATGACCTTGGCTGTTAATAGGACATTAAACTAATAGACCCAAACCGAAACTCTTAAAAACAACTCTGTTTTTGTAGGTGGGCCAGCCAAGGCTTTGATTTCCTCATCACAGCATGTGAACCTCGGGTCCTTGCCTTTCTCACTATTGAGGAATTTGAGGTAAAGTGGCCATTGATTCTTGCATCATCTTTCTAAATATGTTCTGTTATAGTTTAATTTTGGGCTTTAATCCAAGTCAGATTTATTCTGAGATTAAAGTTAAACATGTTAACAGTCTTTATTAATTACATAGTTTATTTATCACTAAAATTACCCTAAGTTAAACTTTATAATTTTACATAACAACAGTAGTTGATATTAATGTTGATATATTTTGTTAACAGAAATTGAAACATGACATCCACAACTGTATATCCCATGTTATTGGCCAGGCAGAGAAATACACCCCTGTCAGCCCGACTCATGGTAAGATGATGTCACACATTATTGTGAAGGACTAGCTAGTGCCAGTATTGGGTCAAATTATTCTGATATTTAAAACAAATTCACAGTTTATGTCTGACAAATCTGTCCTGTCCATCTGGTTTCATTATAATATTATATTGAATGAATGTATGAAAAGATTTATCTGCTCACTTTTAATAAGTACATGGTTTCTCTTTAGTTCGGGTCAGATGACCTACGTTCATCATGTTACGTCTGTCGTCGTCCTCTGTCTACTGTCTGCTTTGCGCAAACTTTTCATATTTCTCGTTCTACTTGTGCAATTTAGCTGAAACTTGCCTGTAATGATCCTGGCATGGTACTGACCAAGGGTTAATATTTTTTCGGATTTATCCAAAATCTAAGACTACCACCACAGCCGCCTTCTTAAAACACATTTTGAACTTCTTCTCAAGTTCAACCAACGCTATTTAGGTAGATTCTAAATCGAATATGGCCACCTTGACATCATATTTAATCAATTTCCTATACAACTGTTCCCAAGGTTGTCAGATGATGTATTCAAAAACTAGATTCTTATCAGTTTAGAAAAACTACAGGTAGATGTTTTCTATGGAGTAAGATGATTTTGATATGTAAAACAAACCAATTTAGTGTCTTAAAAAATTGAGACGTTTGGTTTTTGACTCGACCTTTTCAGGCCCTATGCATATGTCAAGGTCATCCAGCAGTGATATGGGCAGTAGTCGACAGCCTCCCTACCTTCGCTTTCCTTCCTGGCCAGAACAACAAGGCAAAGTGTCAAGGTCACTCTCAAATCGGTCAGCCCAGAGCGAGCCACCAAACACTCCTCAGTCTGCAGACTCCAGTAAGTAAAGTCATACATAAGTAAAATTAAAGGTTTCCACATCAATATTCTCATACACTCCTTTATTGGGTTTGTCGACTGCTGTACTTACTGAGTTAAGTATGATGCACATCCAAAATGATGTAATCCAAAATCGTTTCAATATGGTAAATGCTTGAAATCAAAAGTTGAATACATAAGACGTGAGTACAAGAGACATTACATAAACCTCATTCAGGAATGCATCATCCATTGCTTCTGGTTTATTGTTTGGCTGGGAGTGGGGTACAAAAAGATGAGATGGGTTGTCCTATTGGAAGAATTAATAACTTAAGAATATTGGTGCAGTTAATATAAGGATATTGCACACAAAAGTAAAATTAATGATGTGCATGGTAACAGTTTGAAGATATGAATTATCATGATGGTTTGTTAAAAGTGCATTATTCAGACTGGCTAGCTAGGATTTGTTGCTCATTGTATAGATATTGCTAAAAGAACAAGTTGCATGGGTGTGAAATCATATAATCTGCTATTCTCTTTCTTACTTGTGCATAAATGTACACACTTCTGTTGTTGCTCCTTTTGATTCTGGCTCTACTTTTGTTCTCTCTCCAATATAAATCCTTATAGCATTCAAATCATAACTTTGAGCTATGAAATTCTTGTAAAAAAAAATCATGAGATATGACAATTGAAATCTAAATTGATTTACTAGTGAGATTTCCTTCTATTATTGAACTATGTAAAAAAAATCTTAACCATAGCTATAGCAATAAACTATGTCAAAAAAACATGGATAGCAGCCTTGTCCTGAGTATTGGACATCCCAGATTCTTGTAGGAGATTAAAAAAGGGAGATAATTGTTGTCTTATATTGGTATCAGCAATTTATTGATAATTACTTAACTAGAGCAGCATGTAAACAAAAATGGAAAGAGTAGTTGTCTAACCTTGTGGGATTGGTATATATTTTGTATTCAGCTGTACATGAATACTTTCACATTTCTAATTACATAATAATATTTCACTATTTATGTCAGACGGTTTTCACAGCAAACCAAATTAACAGTAGATAGAAAATAATACACAGCAATTCAAATAGAATATTATATATGGCACATTAGTTTTGATTGTTTCTTATAACAGCACATTTGAAACTGTGATAAACTGTCATCAAATCCTGTATGCAGTATATAATATTGAATGGTAATGAAAATAGTATTTGTGCTTAAAGCAGTGTATGATGTATACTGTTTACATCATTAGAAAACTATAATCAAATTCTATACTTTCTTAAGAATTTTCTTATAGTAAAAAATATCTCAATTATTACCTTAGTTTCATATTAATACATATTAAATTATTTGCTGAAAACCTGTAATTCTAGATCTCCAGAACTAGACCCCTTCCTTTCTCATTTTAAGAATAAAAAATTATCATCTTGCTGCTTCTGTTTGAATCTTAATGCTGCATACATGCTGACTTCTTGTATGTTTCTTATGTACTGATCCGAATCCTATATAATGTTAACTACATGTTTTCCTTGGCTACGCAATTGTGGTCTGTGATACAAATGATGTCATTAAAACAATGTAATTTATGTACTTACATATATATGCATAAAAAAAGGTAAAAAAAATTATATTATGGAATACTTAATGATAATCTTTAAAAAAGGAAGACTAAAATTGAGTCACAGTTGTATTAAAACTATTGATATATATTTGTATCACAGATGACAGTGTAGTGTGACTCAGTACCATTTGAGTGTGGCTTCTTGTGTATATCTGTAACCTTTCTTATCAGGATCAGGGTATAAGCGTCTCTCGACAGATAATTCACCGGAGGTAGATCTACACGACGGTGAGGATGGTCCACCAGCTGATATGTTCCTGAGGAGGCGCAGTCGAGGTAGCCATACAGTACATCTTGGGTGTATCAACATAAGTGCATGAGTTTAAGACCCAGGGTTGCAAAATAGTTGTACTGTATTGCGGTTTAATTATTTTTGCTTATATTACCATTTTTGTTGGAAACTAAGCATGAGATACATTCATTTAACATTGGTCTTATATATATATACACTGTATATTATTACTATATTAATTATATTCCGGAAGAACCATCAAGAAATGGCGAGAGGAAGGTTGTTGAGTTTTATTTTTTACACATGTATATATATAGATTTTCAATTGGATTTCATTAATTAAAAGTAGAGGTTTTCATTAATCAAAAGTAGAGGATTGCTTTGATTCGAGCATTACATACTGTCAGCAATGAATTTCCTTCCCTAAGGTGTTGCTTTCCTCATATTTTTTTTCCAGACCTGTGTCCTTGAGAACAATAAGTTGACAGTAACGTTTATATATATATATATATATATATAAATGTATGTACAGCATGCTCATATATACATGTATTCCTATAACCATATGATAGTTATTAAAACATATAAGATATTTAATATTCAGAAATTTTAATTTTATCACTTAAAGACCAATAAAAATTATTTAATGATTTCCTTGATTAATCTTTAACAGAAGATAAAGCAGAATCTTCTATGTGAAGGATATCTTTACACAGTCATGTAAATCTAAGCAATGACAGTTAAAGCACAGTGGCTTGATTTCTTGAAAAAGAAATGTAAAGAAAGTGGATCATTCATCAATAAAGGTCAAACTCTGGTTTCCTGAAAAGGCAGGTTGTCCTGTAAACTGCATTTGTTGGGACACTGACTAGCCTTTTCTCCCCTTTTTAGCGAGTTCTGGTGATCTTGGGAGTGTGATGAACACCACATCACGAAGGGAACGGCTGATGACAGCTATTGACCATTTGGAGATGAACAGAGATGAAAGATTGCAAGAGAAACGAGTAGTAGGACGAAAGACCAGTCGGAGAAATGAACCAGAACAGCGCATAAGTGCAAGGCGGGTCAACTTCCGATGGCAGAGGGGTACAAAAATCGGTATGTAATTGTTACTGTTACAGTATTTAGATGGTTTTTCTTTATGATAAATATTGAATACATTTTACAGAAAAGCATTGTTTTTTAGATCACCTGAGATGAAGTCTCAAGTGACCTATTCTAATCGCCTTTTGTCCGTTGTCGTGCGTCGTCCGTCTTGCGTCGTGCGTCGTCCGTTGTATGTCCGTAAACAATTTACATTTTCGTCTTCTTCTCCAAAACTGCTGAAGCAATTTCAATGAAATTTTGCACAATACTTCTAAGGCATAAGGCCAATCAAAATTGTGAATTATATGGTCCCCATCCCCCAGGGGGCTATGGGAGGGGCCAAAAGGGGTAAAATTGAGTAAAATTTCAAAAATCTTCTTCTCTACTCACAGATGTGGTAAAATCAAATACTCTTCATAGATAGAAAGGTATTACGGTCCTTTACAAAAATTGTGAATTATATGACCCTGTGGTCTCTAGTTTCCCCCTGGGGAGGGGGTTAAGTTTACTATAGTTTATATTGGGAAAACACATTTTTGCGCATTATTTGGTCATTTGTAATAGGAAATGAGTCAAATGTTGGCAGAATTATCAGTATGAGATGGCCATTTAATCCTATTAACAAATTTTCTATGACTGACCCCAAGGGGCCTTAGGGGCGGGGTCAAAAGGGGTCAAATAGGCTAAAACTTCAAAAATCTTCTTCTGAAATTCTGGAAATGGTAGAATCAAATACTTTTTATAAATAGAAAGGTCTTAAGGTCCTTTACAAAAATTGTGAATTATATGACCCTGGGGTCTCACGTTTCCCCCTGGGGAGGGGATCAAGTTTAATATAGTTTATATAGGGAAAACACATTTATGAGCATGTTTTGCTTAATTTTCAATGGGAACGAGTCAAACTTGGTTAGAATTATTAGCCTGAGATAGCATTTTAATATCATATCCACGTTGGTTCTGGCCGACCCCCTGGGGGCAGAGGGGCGGGGCTAAAAAATGGTCAAATAGGCTAAAACTTCAAAAATTTTCTTCTGAAATTCTGGAAATGGTAGAATCAAATACTTTTCATAAATAGAAAGGTCTTAAGGTCCTTTACAAAAATTGTGAATTATATGACCCTGGGGTCTCACGTTTCCCCCCTGGGGAGAGGGTCAAGTTTACTATAGTTTGTATTGGGAAAACACATTTATGAACATTGTTTGCTCAATTTTCATTGGAAACGAGCCAAACTTGGTTAGAATTATTAGCCTGAGATAGCATTTTAATATCATATCCATATTGGTCCAGGCCGACCCTCTGGGGGCAGAGGGGCGGGGCTATAAAAGGTCAAATAGGCTAAAACTATAAAAATATTCTTTTAAAATTCTGGAAATGGTATAATCAAATACACTTTATAGATGAAAAGGCTTAAAGTTTGTTTATAAAAATTGTAAATTATATGACCCTGGGGTGTCCTGTTTCCCCTTGGGGAGGGGGTCAAGTTTACTTTAGTTTATATAGGAAAAACACATTAATGAGCATTTTTTGCTCAATTTTCATAGGAAATGAGTCAAACTTGGTTAGAATTATTAGCCTGAGATAGCATTTTAATATCATATCCACATTGGTCCTGGCCGACACCCTGGGGGCAGAGGGGCGGGGCTATAAAAGGTCAAATAGGCTAAAACTATAAAAATATTCTTTTAAAATTCTGGAAATGGTATAATCAAATACACTTTATAGATGAAAAGGCTTAAAGTTTGTTTATAAAAATTGTAAATTATATGACCCTGGGGTGTCCTGTTTCCCCTTGGGGAGGGGGTCAAGTTTACTTTAGTTTATATAGGAAAAACACATTAATGAGCATTTTTTGCTCAATTTTCATAGGAAATGAGTCAAACTTGGTTAGAATTATTAGCCTGAGATAGCATTTTAATATATCCACATTGGTCCTGGCCGACCATTTGAATATCATATCCACATTGGTCCTGGCCGACCCCCTGGGAGCAGAGGGGCGGGGCAAAAAAAGGGGTCAAATAGGCTAAAACTCCAAAAATCTTCTAAAATTCTGGATATAGCAGAATCAAATAATTATAGATGGAAAGGTCTTAAGGTGTTTTATAAGAATTGTGAATTATATGACCTTGGGGTCTCACGTTACCCCCTGGGGAGGGGTCAAGTTTACTTAAGTTTATATAGGAAAAACATATCTGTGAACATTATTTGCCCAATTTTCATAGGAAATTAGTCAAACTTGATTAGAATTATAAGCCTAAGATATAGCATTTAAACATCCATATCCGTCCTCGATGACCCCCTGGGGGACTAGAGGGGCAGGACCAAACGGTCAAAATGATTAAAATTTCAAAAAATACCTCCAAGTTCACAGGTTTAATGGAAGCAAATACTCTTCATAGTCTTAAAAGTCAAATTTATAAATCACTGACCAACTTCAAGGCCCAGCATATAGTGTTTATATGTCTAATTAGTTTCATTATTTGTTTCATTACATATTCTAACTCAGGTGACCGTTAAGGCCCATGGGCCTCTTGTTTAGAAAATGTGAATCTTTTTAATTTTTACATACACAGATTTTCTCATCTTGACAGAGGAGACCTTATAAGGATACTTCTGCTTTAAAGATAAAATAGACCTCACCACAGCCTAATGTTGGTTCTCTATATATGCTGTAATTATGCATTTTCCTCTCAAACATTTTGCATTTAAATGGCTTTTAACTCTTTTATCAATCAGAAATCATGCATACACTTAATTATTGGTTTGAATGTTTTAAGATAAATTTTGATGTTCCGTTTTTAACATGATATGTGTTATTCTTATGTCAATGTTAATTATCCCAAACTAATGGATAGAAATACTTGGTATTTGATTTCAGGGGAAGGACAGTTTGGCAAAGTATTCTCAGCCGTCAACATGGACAGTGGTGAACTGATGGCTATGAAAGAGGTGAGTTCATGTTTTTGCCCCAGGCCCTACAGTTAGAGCGTTAAAATTGTTCCTGCTGTCCCTATAGCTATTGCATGATCGTAAAAGGCGACTTGATTTAGGATCTTTTCTTTCTTTCTAATTTTACTTTCTTCTTCCTAATGTCTCCCTTGACACCGCCTTACTTTTGGCCTTTGGTTGAGCGCTCGCCTATGAGGAAGGCTCTGGGTTCTGTCCCCTGGCAGAGATGCACCATCTATAAAAGTGATAGTTTCTGCTCCTGCCTAGCGCTCAGCATACCGGGAGTGAAACAACTGGTTCACTCGTTGTCAGTATGATGTGACCAGGTGGGGTGTGTTGCTTGGTGTCTTCGGCGGCATGCTTCAGTGATAAAAGGGCAACAGTTTCACTATACAAGAAGACACAACACAAATATATACGTTTTAATATGTTACCTCCTGTTCCATTCGGTCATTTTCCGATTTTTTATGTTTTCTGTTTTATTGTTTTAGTCCTGACTTAATTAATTATTTCTAATTAATAATGAAATGTTTTTTCACAGATGAAGTTTCAGATCAATGACCACCAAGCTCTAAAGGAAATAGCAGATGAAATTACGCTGTTTGAAGGAATACTTCACCCAAACCTCGTAAAATATTACGGGGTGGAAGTTCACAGGGTCAGTAAAATTCAAAATGTAAAATTTAGACAAATCTTTTATCTCAAGAATCACCCATATACACAATCTGTGTAAAAAGTCTGTAAAGATGTATCAAGTATGCTATTGGTAATATTTTCTTTCTGAATATAAAACATTTGAGCAGATTCTTATAAATTCCTCCATTCCATTTTGAAGGACTTTTACTATAAGCTTTCAATATGAGCTTGTCTGATGTGGAGTAACATTAGACTGTGTGTTTTAGGATGAGATGTTGGTGTTTATGGAGTATTGTGATCGAGGAACATTAGAAGAAGCAGCAAGGATGGGCCTTCCTGAATCGCTGATCCGTATCTACACCAAAGAGATTCTATTGGCTGTTAACCATCTCCATGACAACAACATTGTACATAGAGATATCAAAGGTGAAAAAAAAGAATAAACTTTAGAGGAAGCCAATGTAGTTTTGCTGGAAAAATATATAATAGATCAAGACTACTTCGATTTAAATTATGTTTTGAGAGTAAATTTAGCATTAAGATAATTCTACTTAGCTTTTAGCCTACTGAATTGATAGTTTGTAGTTTCTTAGAGGAAAAGAATTGGAAGGGACAGAAAAGACACATTTTTCATAGGTTTAATATACAGGTAAACCACTTTAACTTGAACTGCAGGGGACCCAGTTAATAGTTTGAGGAATACAGGGTATTCAAGTCATCAGAGGTTGGCCATCCAGTCAAAAACTAGAATATCAAATTACAATAAACCATGCATGTAATTGACATTTGAATTTCAGTGTTTTACTTACAGAATTTTGTTTATTTATAAAAGTGGGTTTCAACTGTTATACATGTAATAATATCAGATAGAAATGGATTAAAATGCACATGAAAAGTGTTGGGTGGACAAAACAATCTAAAGGGCCAACCACCTGATCTATGAATAAATGGTTTAAATACTATGTATTTGAAGGAAACAGGATATATGTCTGTTTGAGGAATAAGGGGGATAGTGTTTTGAGCTATCCGGGGTTTAGTTACATTTATGGAAATTTAGTTCGAGTTAGAGAGTTTATACTGTACTTTTGTTAGACAATGATGCTTTATCATTCAGGTGCCAATATTTTTCTGACATCGAGCGGTTGTCTAAAGCTGGGAGATTTTGGTTGTTCAGCCAAGTTAAAGAGTCATACAACCATGCCTGGAGAGTTCAACAATTTGGTCGGAACTACAGGTAACCATGATTATAATTATCTATTTGAAATATTTTAAAAGTATTTACGATTTTATTTTTTGTGAGTTTGACAAAGCTAAATATGTCAGTGGAGTTGTATGTACATGTATATAAAATGGTTGTTAATTATCTTGATGAATTGTTTTAAGTTAAACTTTAATGTTATTTCCAGCTTACATGTCGCCAGAGGTGATAACCAAAGTCGGTCACGGTAGAGCTGCAGATATCTGGAGTTTAGGCTGTGTAGTCATTGAAATCTTCACAGGAAAGGTAACAGATAATGATAAGGATAACCTGGATTTACTACCTCAAGTTATATGAAGTTTAAAATGATTTCCAATGCACTTTTTAAGAAAAACCACACAATAGCAGTAATTTGCTTTTGATGGATGTTTATAGTTTGTTGATTGATTATCTAACATCTCATCTGATGAAGTCATGAGTAACTAATGAATTATAAGGTATTTCATAATAATTATGTTAAAGGGACAATTCAGGCTAAAAGAACATTAAAATTTGTACATATATCGTAAAAAACCAAGTTCTAATGGAAATTAGATCAGTCAGTTTTACTGTGATATGCCTGAAAAGCCCATGGGGGTGACATGTGTATAGATGTTCAAACTCGCTCGCAGTCCGCCATTACACATTTTGGTCGAACTTCTTGTATGCCGAACCCTGTCCCTTGCTCGCAGAGTAATGCAACTGTTGTCTAGAACTTCTCAAATCGCTCTGACAGTAGTATGTTTACCTTATTAGGGGAATTATCTTGTCTAAAAATCATTTTATCACATTCTCAATGGTTATGTAGTTTATTTGTTTAACGTGCGTGACTTTGGCTCTGGTATGGGTACAGCGTCCATATTGTACCTGCTTAATGGTATTGATCAACCATTTGATATTTCAACGATATTAATTAAAATACTTAACAATGTCGTGGAATTTGTCATAAGAAATGTAGAACAATACATTTATGCTATATTTTGCTTCTTGGTTATGTAAAAGTGAATTGTCCCTTTAATGAAAGATAAGTTAGTGAAGCAAATTCCTATAAGTGCACCATTTACTTAGAGGCTCATTTTATGCCATTGTCACATCCATTTCAGATGTGATATGAAGGAATTCATGTCTTACAAACATTTATAGTTAAATAGGTATGTTCGTTTTAAATATGCTTGTATTTAGATATTTAGTGTTAATTGTATATTTTGTATATTTCAGAGGCCATGGCATGAGTTTGACAACAACTTCCAGATTATGTTTAAAGTTGGCATGGGAGGCACACCTGCAATCCCGGAAAAGTTGAGCGAGGAGGGCAAAGAATTCCTCTCCTTCTGTTTTGTCCAGGACCCCACGGAGAGGGCAACTGCTGGCTTCCTTGTTGACCACGCCTTTGTAAAGGTCTGATAATGCATAACAATACAGACACAGTAGGTTCAATTTCTTTATCAAAAGTGTGCTGTGCTGACTTTATTACAATTTCCTTATCAAAAGTGTGCTGTGCTAACTTAATTTTCTTGCCTAATTTTTAACTCACAAGGCTCTGCATACTTCTAGATTTCTACTTCTGTTTTGTGTTCTAATACACAAAATCACATTTTTCGTCAAGGTGAAGTGATTTCTGGTGAAGGTCATTATATTGTAATAGTTAGCTGGAAATGATGGTTGACATGGATTGTCATTAACTTGTTTACTATTCTTTAAAGAGCAATTAAAAATACTAATCTATTGTCATTCAATTTTATCATAACAAAACTCCACACACAGTCACTAAGTAAGGACTCTGTTGTCACACATCCTTAATGTCACAACAAAACTCCACACACTAAGTAAAGACTCTGTTGTCACACATCCTTAATGTCACAACAAAACTCCACACACTAAGTAAAGACTCTGTTGTCACACATCCTTAATGTCACAACAAAACTCCACACACTAAGTAAAGACTCTGTTGTCACACATCCTTAATGTCACAACAAAACTCCACACACTAAGTAACGACTCTGTTGTCACACATCCTTAATGTCACAACAAAACTCCACACACTAAGTAACGACTCTGTTGTCACACATCCTTAATGTCACAACAAAACTCCACACACTAAGTAACGACTCTGTTGTCACACATCCTTAATGTCACAACAAAACTCCACACACTAAGTAACCACTCTGTTGTCACACATCCTTAATGTCACAACAAAACTCCACACACTAAGTTACCACTCTGTTGTCATCCTTAATGTCACAACAAAACTCCACAAACTAAGTAACCACTCTGTTGTAACACATCCTTAATGTCACAACAAACTCCGCACACTAAGTTACCACTCTGTTGTCATCCTTAATGTCACAACAAAACTCCACAAACTAAGTAACCACTCTGTTGTCACACATCCTTAATGTCACAACAAAACTCCACACACTAAGTTACCACTCTGTTGTCATCCTTAATGTCACAACAAAACTCCACAAACTAAGTAACGACTCTGTTGTCACACATCCTTAATGTCACAGAAATTGGAATATATTGTGATTCTTTTGTTGAGCCTTAAATTAGAAAATGCAAATATAATCAAAAGTAACAAGTAGTTAAATTGGTTTGAATGATTAATTTATTATTTATATTTAAATTCAAATTTTTAATTCATCACTTAGAGGTTTCTTGTTGAAAATGCTATTCCCTTGATTAAATTTTGTAGACAAATGACAGTTGTGACTCTTGTATATGTTACAGGTTGACATACAAGAAATGGCTTCTCATGAACGGACAGAAGAAAGTGAATCTCCATTGGAATGATGACAATGCCAATAGCTGCACTGATCTCTGGTGAAATGATGTCATGACTGACGGCCATTTCTTACGAAGTTATATATATGTGGTCCTGCAGGCTTTCACATACGTTTCAAACATGTTGAAATTTTACCTGTGAAGAAAGCACTTAACGTCATTCAACAAGACAAAATGTCATGAAATGTTTTAAACATTAGCCGTGACCAAACTTATGTGATATAGTAATATTGCCCAAAGACATGAATAGGCCATCGTGATATTAGAAATAAGTGGCCTTTAACTCACAATGAAATCATGTACAAATTGTAAAATATTTAATGTTAAGTTATCAATTGTATATAGTGCTGACCACCCGAGATGGACTTTGTGATATTTTATGGTGTTGTTGCCATAGCAACCATCTGATCTGTGATCTTCAAATTATTTTAGCTTTTTCCCCAAATGGTAGAACCAGGTTTTAAATTTAGAAAACCTAGATCTCTTATCTCAGCATATGATTTTGGAAGGTGTTACAGTGTTTTATGAAATCATTAAAAATTAACAGCGATCATTGTTGTACATAATGCAAGGTTTTGTGAAAACATGAAAAAAATGTTATTTTTGCTGAGTATTTTTGATTTGCTGTAATTCTCACTTAGAAACAACATAAAGGTTTGATCCTTTTAGTTTTAAATGATGTTTTTAATAGGCTTTTAAGGATAATTTCAAACATCAATCAATATGTAGAAATACTTTATACATGTAAACAGGAGGTGAGAGATATTGACAATCCAATGAATTCAAACACTTAATGAAGTACAGTTATGTGTATATGATGAGTACCACAAACCTGTCTCATTGAAGTGGGGTTCCATCTTCTGTAGAGCAACTATCATCCTTTATTAATGATTCTAATCTTCATTTTGGTTGTAAATGGTGGATAATTAAAAACTTTATAAATTTAACCTCCAATGAAGGATTAAAGATGTTACTGGTAATGTGTATATTATTCCCACAAAACACATAAATCTCTTTTTCCAGCTTTGTATCCACTATCCAAACTACATCAAGTGATAAAGATGTAGAAAATTAATAGATTCACACTTTGAAACATGAGAGAATGATATTCCTGTATCTGTTAAAATCCAGTTGTCGTAGTCATTGCTTTATTTTTTTGAGATAGTTAAGGTTATCATGTGATTTGGAATATTTTTAGCTTCCACCCATACATTTATCAAAAGACGATGGTTATGAAGGACAGTTATTATTACAGCCGTGCTACCGCAACTGAAAACGACACGTGTATATAAACCCCTACCGCTCTACCACTGACTTGTATCGATGTATTGAATGAGTGTTCTGTAGCCGTGTTATTTATAGACTCAAGTACTGTCGCCAAATCCACATGTAAATTGGTACTGGATGCTACGCTCCGGCCTCTCATCCAACTTAACGAAACTGAATGGCTAGTTAGCTTAACCGTTCTATATATCATCAACAATGCATCTGTATCTACTTAAAGACAAAACAAATATTCTCCGAATTGCATCAACATTCACTTGACTAGTATGTCTTTACTGAAATGTTCTAAAAATGCACATATGAAAGAAAAAAATGTCCTCCTGCACATTTTTCTTACTCCATTTTAGAAAATTTTCCGCTGCGCGGAGCATTTCCTAAAACGTTCAAGCACGTAATGTTTAAACCTTTGATAAAAAGTCAATACACATGAACTAGATTAAAAATGTCCATCAAGGGATTCTACTATTTCAAAAAAATGTCTCTTAAAAGCTTAATTTGTTCATATGTATCAGCAAGACAATAAATTCATTATTATTTTGAGTTATACAACAATATGCCGATGGTGTGAAGTCGGTATGTTCAGATCGAGCAGGGTTGCATAATGATATGACAACATTCACAATTATGATTTCTAAGTGCAGGTAACTTTAAATCGAATAATTACCATGTTAAGTACGCTTTAAAATCATAAAAATACATCGTAAAACTCATCTCAGCCATTCTAAATTGTAATACTTTTTTCCTGGGGACACCCCAGACCCCCAAACAACAAAAATATCGTGCCTTCGGCACTCACAAATTCATCAAAAAACTCTTCTCAGCCGTTATAAATCGTAATTATTTTCCCGGAAAAAACCTCCAGACCCCCAAACACCAAAAATGTCTCCCCCCCCCCCCCTATTAGGTTTCAACTTCCTACGCCACTGATATGAAACTCCTTATAGATCTAGTAATGTTCATTTTGTAAGGAACTGCCATGTGTCCCGGCTGCAGGCCGTGTGCAAAAAGTCAAAACACAAGTGGGATTTGTAATATTATTACAGCAAAACTAACAAGCTACAAGGTTAGTGGCATTTTTAACCGTACTGTTATATATAATTAGCCATCAGCTTGGATCTGGTTATGTACAAAATGAAGTGAGTTCACTCACAATGTGATAATTGCAAGCCAACGTATCTGCTATCCGATATTGCTCTTTAAAGTTTGTTAATGATCTCAAACACACTAATAACTTATTGTGGCAATTTAGAAACTATCCGATATTGCTGTTTAAAGTTTGTTAATGATCTCAAACACACTAATAACATATTTTGGCAATTTAGAAACTAGGTTATAATATTTTCAAATAGTTCTGATAACTATTCATATGTAATATCTCCAGACATTGACATGTACGGAGTACGGCGGACTGCCAATGTTTTTGACATGTTCTGCAAGATATATTTGACTGTTTCAGTTACGGTGGCCAATAAAAGAAAACAAACACAATGCAATTATATTATGTTATTTCTTCTAAATACAACACTTCTTTGTGCAAGTTGTCAAGCATTTATTGTGAATGTTTTGCAATGAAATTACCACTTTTATAACATTGAATTTGTGGTTCCCCTGACATCGTTTTCCCCCCAATTTTTAAATGCGCAAAATATACTGATAGTAGATTTTTTTCGGCATTTTCAGCCCTAAGAAAAAATTAATGTGCAAAGTACTCTGGTGTTTAAGTTTATTAATACACAAGTTTTTACGGTATTTGTAACAATTACGATTGTGTTTTGTACAGCTAATATAGCCAGAGCGCCCTGTGATTTACCTGTCGGTTCGCGACAGTTATCGAGTCTATAAATAACATGGCTACAGTACACTCATTCAATACATTGATACAAGTCAGCGGTAGAGCGGTAGGGGTTTATATACTAGCGTCGTTCTCACTTGGGGTAGCATGGCTGTAAATGAAAAAGATAGCTGCTTTACTGAAGTTGGAGCCATAACTGTTGATTATTACTTGAATGTTTACCAAGTTTTATTTAATGGAAAATAATGCAGAAAGTCTTCCAAAATGAATGCTTGATGTAAAATTGGACATTTTTGAATACAGATATATTTGGTTTATACAACATTGTGGCTATATATTTGAATACAATTCCATACATTGGAATTTGGATGACACTTTTCCCATCATCAATATATATACTGTATATACAAACATATATATACAATGTACGTAATACTAAACACCTGTAATGTCACATCATTCTGTATTAAGTAAATCAGGATTCTTGGATGTACTTAATTCATCATTCAAGAATTAATTCACCAGCTTATTTGCTAAAGTATTGTTGACTCACAACTGTGTTGAAAAACTAGCAGGTAATTTGAGTTTGTAAATTATTGTGACTTTATATACTAGACACTCACCTGAAGATCTTTTACTGCCACACCTCATTCGCCTAACTGACAGGATACAAACCATTATTGTAATTATATCATGTGATTGAAGTGCCAGTAATTATTCGGTATGTAATTCCTTACAAAATGTGTTTCCAAAACTTTAACCAAATTTGTGACCTCATGTTTTCAAACAGCAGGATGATTTGCTGTGTGGACACTTTTGTTGTAATGTCAAAGAGGTAAACATTTAAAACAGTTGAAATACTGTCATGTTGAATTCTGTGTTTAGTTTGAATTTATGATATAGAACTGGTATACATTTTTATTATATTATTTGTATTTCCATGTAAAAGGGTTATTTTCACATTCATTTCTTTAAATTTAAATGTGGAAAAGACAATGTTGAACAAATATTTTTCCCTATATTTCTATATTCCCTCTTAATTCTTCGCTGCATTACATGTATTATTGTTATCGATGGAAATAGAGAAGAGAATTCCTGTAGTCCATATATACATCAAATACTAAAGAGTATCCCAAAATCTTTATAACAAACTTCTTGAATATTCAACTTACCTTTAATGGAAATATATCTGTTACCTTTACTTATCTGTCTGCTTCATAACGACACTTACTTTTAGAATCTGTAGGAAGTATTTTAGACTTTTAGGATCGGTAGGAAGTATTTTCGACTTTTAGGATATGTAGGAAGTATTCTCAGCAATGACTGATTTAGGATCGGTAGGAAGTATTCTCAGCAATGACTGATTTGATAACTTTTAGACATTTAGGATGGGTAGGAAGTATTCTCAGCAATGACTAATTTGATGATATCATGTACATGTACTACAAAATTTAGGTAGGTAGGTACCCCAGTGTTTTGAGTTGTGTTCAGTTGATTCCTACATGACCTGCATGTTTGACATAGTAGTTTTGACCTTTGTTTAAAGTTTAGGAAGAGTTGATGAATGTGATATTTTCCAGCTGTGATATATTATTCAAGTGAAAATTCCAGAACACAATTTAAGATGTGATATGAGGACTGAGAGTTGTGTGGTCCAAGTTTCCTCTATATCCTACTCTAGATATCGATACAAATTGACAAATATCTTTTGTCTTTTATTGGTTAAGTTTGCTAATTGCTGGTGATGAGTTTTTTGGACATTACAAATATACTAGTAAATGAAGATAATCAGTTTTCACTGATTTCTAGTGCATACTAAGTTTTTCAGATGGGAGGTAATTTGTGTTGAAATAGAAATGAAAGTACTTTTAATGATTTTAGATTTTAAAAAGAAAAATAGATAACCTTTTGTTGGTGAGAGAGAGAGAGAGAGATGACAAGCAATTGGTTTATGAACAGTTGGTTTTCATGTGATGTAACTCCAATTCATTGAAGGATAGATGTAGATTATATATCCTAATGCTGGAACAGATCATTTCAATATCATATAGTAAATGGTTGTATGGGAAGTTCATATCATTTTACTCCCAAGACATGTATTATTTTATTTTGTATATATGCATATCACAGAGTTATCTGTCCTTATCGATACCAACATGCAAGGGAGGTAATTCTGTACTATGCAAAGATGGACAGCAAAGCAATGTTTGGTTCATCAATTTCTAGCTTTATTTGTACACTGAGTAAACCATGTTATATATATGTTCTTCATATTAATAATAAGGTCTTGAAAAAATGATAATTTATCATATCAAATAATGGTGGTGATTTTCACAACATTGGCTGTGTGGGTACATACAAAGTATTCAAGCTTTCTTACACCTTATATTGTCTAAGGTTTCAGTTAAAATCTTTAGCTTCTATTTTTTATACAGTTATGTGCACTTCAGTATAAAGGATTGCTACTGGACCTTTAGTTCAATACACCAGTATTTGTCTCCAACAGAGTTCTCTGTTGATCTGCAGAAATCTGGCCTGAGGAATCTGGTATTGATTTTGTTATGAGTATGAAGTAAATTCTTAGTTATTTATTGAAATGAATATTGTCCATCATGCCATGCATTAAGGAGTTGGATGGATGTGGTCTGGATAACTTTTAATGAAACAGATCTTGTATGCTTTTATTTTGTATTTTTACCAATGGAAGAAAGTTTTCTCGACCCTCAGTATGATTTCTTGTTACCAATGTAAGAAAGTTTTCTTGACTCTCAGAACTTACAGACATGTTTATCTGTTTGAGGAATGTGTTTAATTGTTTGGGAAGTAACGTGGTAATGTAACAGAATGTAGTTTGTATGCAACACTGTATGGGAGTCTACGAGTGTGCAGTTGCTTTGTTATTAGAATAGTGTACAAATGTGTCACATTTGTTGGGTTTATGTGTTAGGATATTTACTCAAGACAGTATGTTACAAAAGAAAATGTTATCATTCTATATGATATATATTAGGAGTTATATCTTAATGTTTGAAAATAAGGTGCAATACATTTTTTAACTAGTTAAAGTAATTTATATATTTTCTGGAAATGGTATTTGGTATTTTATTTATATTTTTTTCTAATTGCCTTAAAGGTATTTGGCCCTGAGGTCCAGCAAATGTACAAAACTGTAATTAAAGCCAATGGATAACTTTTGCTGTGCTACTGAATTATAACATGCCTGTATGTCTAAATCTTTATCTGCAAAGTTATTAACCCCCAAATGTAGCAAAAATTACTTAAAAAGCAGGTCTTTTGAATAGACTTTGAAATAAAAAGTAGAATCCTGTATACCAGTCACTTGACGCTGGTAGTCTGACATTATATTTGTCTGAATTATGCAGCCTTTTGATTTTTTATCAATTTTTAGCCCACCATCATCAGATGGTGGGTTGCTCTCCTGTCTGATCATCTCAAAATCTGCTTCAAATCAATGTAACCTGCTGAAATCCTAATGTCCACTTTTTAAAGATGAATAAAGTATGTACTCTGTAATTTATTTTTAAAACCATTTTGCAACAAACAAAATAATATTCGAAATGAATTTTGTAATATGAAGTAAGATTATTTAAATTATTATAAAGATTTAACACATACAATATTTTGATTATTGAAATATGAAAAAAAATATGTACTGTATTAATGTATAATTCATGCATGTAGCTTCTTGTGTTTTAATCCCGATAAAAACTGAATGGCGTGATGTTTGATTGGAAAAACTAAATACAATCTTGTAGAGAATTTAAAATTTAGATCTGTTTTCTATGAAGGAATTTTGAATTTCATTATGAGAGTTTGAGGGGAGAGGTTGTATGTATATTTTGATAGGAGTGTTAGATGTAATATTGTAATGTGCTAGAATGAACAGAAGAGTGCTGACAGTAGTGCCACTAGTTAGTACAGGTGTATATGCCAGGGTGTGTAAGAACATTAAAATAATGTAGTGTATGCATGTAAACTTGTTTTGCTGTTAAAATGATTATTATTGGACTAAATATTTAACTGTTCAACAGTTGATTGTTGTTGACGATATAATGTAGATGTCTACAAGATATGAAATTAAATGAATTGAAAAAAAAAATTCTTGTTTTGTTATTTTGCTAAAAATAAACAAAGATCATAGATAAGCAGTATATTGCAGTCAGCTTTCGAAATTAACGCCTGTCCGTCTGCCCGTGACTGGCAACTTAATAGTAGGGCAGACAATTATTGCCATGCAACTGTCCTTTGACCGGCAACTTTTTGGTCAAGTTCTGATAGAATACTAAAGATATACAAAACAAAAATAGCAGTAGCTTTGCAGAAAGATTGAAGATCAAACTGTACAAAACAGATTTTCGTAATACATGTAATCTGGTTTTCAGTTAACATTGTTGAGAGCGCACGATACTAAAATAGATATACTTTGCTAGTACAATATAAACTACAAGGATGAATTGTAACTTTGTGAAGACCAGTAACTTTCAGTCAGGACCAGTAACTTTTAGGGTCAGTCGGTCCTTAGGACCAGCTGGAAAATGTCCTTAAGGGAGAACACTTATTGCAGTTTCATAAAAGATTATGATGATACGTTACCCAACTTATTATTTTAGCTATGATACCCGGTACTCTAGTTGTTCCTGCATGGAAGTATATGGACAAAGAAGATAAAGCATTTAAATTGTCTTTTAAATATTTTATTAATTTCACACCGTAATATCACAGTTCATTTGTGTTTCAGAATCATGTCAAACAGAAAGTTTAAAACATAAATAAACATGATGGATTGTGTAACACAATGTCTATGACTGTTTAAGAACCAGCTTAATTCTTGGATTGTAAATATACATGGTACCTAAACTATTGCACACGTCTTCAAGAGCACTATAACATTTACAATTTCATGCAATTGATAATTTACAAGCAATATGATAATTTTTTTAATATCTGCATTATCCACTCCAGATTGTCTCCCCTTGACCAGAAAGAAAATATAATAAATCTGAGAATAAATTGGAAATCCATTATATATAATACATAAATGTTCAATACCCTTGTGATGATTAAAATGCTAAAAAAAAAACTAAAACAAATCTGCCATCTCTATTATATATATATACTTACACATATGACCCTTTTCGCCTGAAGATGCTTGTGAAAGCAGATCTAGAAAAGCCTTGCGGCAAAGTCAGTTTTGTTATTTTTACAGAAGAATTTCATGTATACAATACCTCCATAAGTCTATTACATGAGCTGTTTAGACATGTAATTTTTATTCAATTTATTCAAAAAGTTATAGAAATGAGTCATAAAATAAATCATCAGTGCATTACAATTTGTAATGTGTAAGAATTCACTTCTAGGAAATACATCAAAGCACTAATGAATAACTTAAAGCAGCCATTGTGTTTGGCGCAAGTGGAAACAATATTATGTTGTAGTGTTAATTAAACTAAGTCACATATGTATACCATGTTTTACAGTAACGTATGTATACCATGTTTTACACTTACTATGTGTTTAATGACAAGTGAACTTGCTGATTATCGTATGTAAATGTTTTTACTTAGCCTTTTGTCCAACAGCATTATATTTGGCATGTGCCAAGGCTATGAAAAACAAAGCTACAGTATGATGTATATACAAAGAGGGATTTCTGATGACCAGAAGGAGCAGAGCATAGTAGTGAGATTATAGATGTATCATACCAACCTCACTAGAGCTATTTAAATACACAAGTAATGATACATAATTATATAGATAACACTATTCTAAAGGTAAGTACAATTATCGTCGTACTTGATTATGCATGTGGAAGGTTCATCGTCACAATCCTTTAGATTGTGACACTGAATCTTCCACTTTAGGCATCAATGTTCACCAAAAATATTATTAACAGATAATCAAGAGCTGACTTTGTTTTCCCAAACCAAATCCTGAACAAATGAAGATGTTAATAATGTCAAATGTTAATATTAAAAGATATATTAAATTGAAAATTTTGACATGTTTTTAACAGTAATCTGTGCCCTCAGAGTCCATAGTAGAATCTCCATGTCCGTGACAAAATAAATCTCCTAAGCAGAAGGAGGCCTATAGCCAGACTAACAAGGACAATAAGAACTGTGGACAGTTGCCACCGAGACTCAACATCTCTGGGAAGTTCAGCATTTTGTCCTAATATTCCAACTGGTGGTATCACATAGGGCGGCTCATCAAGAGGCTCCTGGACCACGCCAGCCCTGTGTCGGATACCTGTTGTGTCTGTCACATTTGTTTGACCTTCGGTCACCTCTGTGGTAGTAGTAGTGGTTGTATTACTGTTGGTTATCGCCACATCAGACTCAACCTCAGTCACAGGTGCCTCACTTGTAATTTGTTCACAAGGACTTGCGTCTGTTTCCTCTTTACTTGCACCAGACGACGTCTTGTCTTTCACAGAAGAGTCGGTTTTTGTAGTTGATTTAGATTGAACACCATCTGTCTTGTTTGCCTCCGTCTGTTTATTAGGAGCAGAGGTTCCAGGAACACTTGTTGGCATAGAGAACACAGAATTGGGGAACTGAGACATTCCACTGAAGCCACAGTTGGCCATAAGTCCTGGAGGGAACATTGCCGGGATAACTGGTGGAGGGGGTGGGAAGCGCGGGATTCCCATCGCCCCAATCGTCACACTAGTTTGTCCCGTAGGAGAATTAGGAGGAAAAGTGTATGGAAAATATGGAGATCCAAAAGGGAATTGTCCGAAAGGAGGTGTAAACTGGGGCTGTTCTGGAGGAACTGAGGTGGATGTGACACCAGATGTGACTGTACTGGCTGAAGTTTGGGATGTACTGGCCTGTGAAGGTGTTGGTGCGGGACTTTTAGGTGGCTCTGATGATGTTGATGTGGACTTCTCTCCCTGTTATAAAATATGACAGAAATCATTCAGTCATTCAATTGCCAAGGATTTATGTAAATGTTTCTTTTTTCATTTTGATAAGAATACTAAGCCCTCCATCAATTTATAATTTGTTAGTATGAACATTTACATTATTAAAGTACTTTTACTGTGATTGTAGAAAAAAAAAATTTAAACAAATTTCACAACATAGACTGACGTGCACACATCATTTTTCAAAATTAATAAATAAGACTACTTTAGGTAAATAGCATGTCTTATCAGTCCCTCCCAAATAATTAGCTAACCTGGAAGTTGATCTGAGCGGCTAGTTCCTTGGCTTCCTTTTGAGTTTGCTGTGAGGCAGAGGTGACCGGTTTGAGGATATCCTGGACCTGGCCACAAGTTGGACACTTCCACTCCAGAGACCTGGAAAAAAAATCATACTAACGCTGCTCAACCATGTGTTTTTTTTTTAATTTTAGTCTTAACTGGTCTACCTAATATCTTACCAAGCTTTTCTTCATACATATTATGTATCTTAAATATTGTGATTAAACTTAAATCATTTCCATCATATTTTTGGCGAGGGTCACCTCGCCATTGTGATCGTGGTTGCAAATTTCTCTTACAGTCAATTTCCTCAATATGATTGGCTTAGAAATTGCTCGCAGATACTAGCGCTCCTAGCGGCAGTGTATTCAACAACTTTGATTTTACCGGGAATTTTAAATAGCAAATTTTGAATATGAAAGTTACTGAAATAAACATATCTGTAACATTGAAATAGGAATAGTATATTACGACTTTCATATCCTTACTATATACACTATCCAAAAGATCTTCTGTTTGAAAATTTTCACCTGAATCGTTTACAAAGTATCTAGACTTTTCGTCCCCAAAATGGTGTTTACAATGAATGAAGACGTTTCGTCCCAAAAATGATTCGCTCCGAAGCTGGTTCCCCCCAGACGTTTACTCCCTATTAATGAAATCAATATTTCACCTCAAACATCAAAACTGAAACCATAATGAATTTTGTAATTTGAATCAAATTTGTCTCGGAGCAAATAAATTTCATGGCGAAATGGAGATGCATTTATTACGGCTGTGTTATGGCACATGGCCTTCATCCGGAACTCCTTGGGGAATAGATTCTCCCGATAATACCCGATGAGTTCAGGATGACATCGACGTAAAACTACACTGAATGAAAGAAAGACAACTCTAACAAAATTTTGGACAAACTTGGTCTACTGATAAAATTGCACGTGACAGACGGTGAACATTTTGCAAATGTCCAAGGTGGCGTAATCTTAAAACTAACGGCAGTTAATAAGGTATGAATATTTACCACATCCATAATTATCAATAATTTTATAAGCAAATGTATAAATATCAGATTATATCTATATACTAAAGCACGTTCAGAGATTACCGCTAAACCATACTTTTAAAACATTTTTGTTATTTTCACCACAGGAGCTTGACGTTCTGATCATATACATACAGCATATTCATTAAACTAGGTAATACAAAGTACATTTTTGGCCGAATGACATAAATCATATATGGAATGTTCATATAACTCGAAGTGATATTTTTTGGACTACTAGATAGACGAAAATGTTATGTTATGTTGATGTTATGGAATACAGAATTAGATTTATAAGAATTGTTTACATATCTAGGTACAGAAAATAATGTTAATGGTATCGTTTTTAAAGAAAGGGAAAAACCCTGCTGAACAAACAATTAAATCGGTGTTTGCTATTTATAAGAAATAAAGGAATGTATCTCTTCCTGTTCATCTTAAACTGAAAATAATTGATTCACTTGTAATGACAGTTTTATTATACTCATCAGAGGTATGGGGATTTGAAAATAAAAAATGTTGTAGAAAAATTCATTTGTAATTTTGTAAAACAATCCTGAAGTTAAGAAAGTGTACAAACAACTTCATGGTCTATGGTCAAGTTATCCGGTTTGAATTGAAGTTCGGATACAATGTATATCAATCAACTTGCTGTTTTACAAAAGAATAATTACAAAACTTTATAAGTAGACCAATTGACCAATTTATTCAAAAATCACATGGTGATATTGATAAGTCTTCTAGAGGACAGACATATTCTATATTTAAGACATTTTGGCATAGAAAAGTATGCCTCTTGTCTTTCTCTGCTGCAAAACAATACTTGTTAACTGATACTGTGGTCCCAGGAACTTGATGACAATAGTCATTAAGAATGGATATTTTCATTAATATCAAAATAACAAGGAAAATGCTAAAGCTGTTATAAAATCATTTGACATATAACATCATAGGAAATATTAGAATGGGCTTCCAAGATTTTAGTATGTGTCTCTTATTTTACACCTTGGTGTCCAAGGAATCCTCAAAAGTCCAAACTGAAAGGAACACCCGCCAAATTTATTTCTTATTGTACAAAACTACTTTAGTATTGACCTTAGAAATATATTCCTCCTATCATCGAGACCGAGCCATTTAGTACTTTCAGTACTTTGATTTTTATTTCTCATAGATATTTAAAACTTCTTTGTGTCATTTTGTAGACACAAAATCTTTTAAACATGTAATGAACTTCTACCATTTAATAGTTAACATAGTTTCAAAATGAATTACATTTGATGTGCTTATTTTAGCAGTATGGGATGATGATTTTTACATTTAAACAATATTGATGTTCATCGTGCATATAACAGTAATACTGAATAAACTAATTTTCCAACACATATTTCAACAATCTTCAGGAATTTTGATGTATTATTTAAGGATAAAATTTCTTATTATATCCCTTGGACCAACACAGACTGAATGATCACCCTTTACTTTGTACATACTTTTTTGCCAACTTGGCACGCTCCTCCTTGCTGTAGTCGAGTGAGCCAATAGCGCCAGCTCCATGTGTAGGCATGAAACCTATAATGGCCAGGAGGGCAGTCCGAACTGAAAACACACAAGTATCAAAATCAAATACACTGGTCAGTATAAACGACCATGTTAAAATATCAGGGGCATAGTCATAATTCTTTTTGAAATTAAAGCTTTAACAGTTCGATCTATGTGGGAGGAGTGTTAGAAAAGGTCCAGATCAACAACATACAAGATCAGCATCAAAGTCATATAAAATTCCATATCTATTGTCAGTTTAATTTGAATTTATTTTCACCAGAAAAAAATGTGGGAAATGGATGGTTAAATACAAATATTAATGGAGTCTTGTCAAAAAATATGCAGTATATATTACTATAATTTATGTATTAATGTTAACTTATAGCCAATCACTTGATTGTTGAAGTTTTATGGTTAAATTTGAGTAAAACTTACTTGACCAAGATGGCTGCCAAGATTCAGGATGGTGACCAGATATACTCAAACAGATTTTTTTATACACTTCAAATCTGCCATTGGGCTGTAAAAAAGACAGATTTAATGCATTTCATGAAAATAAATTTATAAGTTCAAAGCAACTTAAGACGTTTCAACATATACATAATTATTTTAATATTACAGTATATGATCAAAATCTTGGATTTATTCCATGTGCTGATGTCAATGCTAAAAAAGATAATAATTTATTGAGTTTACAACAAGACTAT
>SAYR01017606.1:1726033-1738412 GCA_004382745.1 Argopecten irradians irradians | reverse complement strand
TAAAATGATAACATCAAAACAGGTCAAAGGTAGGAATGGAGCTTTCTGTCTAATTTCTCACTCTTTAATCTACATGTAATTCCCTTTTTTTTTCCCTTTTCCTTTCTCCCTCTTTTTTTTCTTCTTCCTTCTTTTCCTTCCTTCCCCCCTTTCTTTTTCCCTTCTTTTTTCCTTTTTCTTTTTTTTCTCTCTCCTATTTTAGGGGGGGCGTACGCCGGGTCGCCCCCCTTGGATCCGCGCCTGTGTTGAAACGTCTTAAGTTGCTTTGAACTTTTAAATTTATTTCATGAAATGCATTTAATCTGTCTTTTTTTACAGCCCAATGGCAGATTTGAAGTGGTATAAAAAAATCTGTTTGAGTATATCTGGTCACCATCCTGAATCTTGGCAGCCATCTTGGTCCAAAAGTAAGTTTTACTGCAAAATTTAACCATAAAACTTCAAAACAATCAAGTGATTGGCTATAAGTTAACATTAATACATAAATTATAGTAATATATACTGCATATTTTTTGACAAGACTCCATTATATTTGTATTTTAACCATCCATTTCCACATTTTTTTTCTGGTGAAAATAAATTCAAATTAAACTGACAATAGATATGGAATTTTTATATGACTTTTGATGCTGATCTTGTATGTTGTTGATCTGGACCTTTGCTAACACTCCTCCTACATAGAATCGAACTGTTAAAGCTTTTAATTTCAAAAGAATTATGACTATGCCCCTGATATTTTAACCATGGTCGTTTATACTGACCAGTGTATTTGATTTTGATACTTGTGTTGTTTTCAGTTCGGACTTGCCTCCTGGCCGATTATAGGGTTTCATGCCTACACATGGAGCTGGCGGCTATTGGCTCACTCGACTACAAGCAAGGAGGAGCGTGCCCAAGTTGGCAAAAAGTATGTATCCAAAGTAAAGGGTGATCATTCAGTCTGTGTTGGTCCAAGGGATAATAAGAAATTTTATCCTTAAATAATACATCAAAATTCCTGAAGATTGTTGAAATATGTGTTGGAAAATTTAGTTTATTCAGTATTACTGTTTATATGCACGATGAACAATCAATATTGTTTAAAATGTAAAAATCAGTCAATCCCATACTGCTAAAATAAGCACATCAAATGTAATTCATTTTGAAACTATGTTAAACTATTAAATGGTAGAAGTTCATTACATGTTTAAAAGATTTTGTGTCTACAAAATGACACAAAGAGTTTTAAATATCTAATGAGAAAATAAAAATCAAAGTACTGAAAGTACTAAATGGCTCGGCTTCTCGATATAGGAGGAATATATTTTCTAGGGTCAATACTAAAGTAGTTTTTGTTACAATAAGAAATAAATTTGGCGGGTGTTCTTTCAGTTTTGGACTTTTGAGGATTCCTTGGACACCAAGGTGTAAAATAAGAGACACATACTAAAATCTTGGAAGCCCATTCTAATATTTCCTATGATGTTATATGTCAAATGATTTTATAACAGCTTTAGCATTTTCCTTGTTATTTTGATATTAATGAAAATATCCATTCTTAATGACTATTGTCATCAAGTTCCTGGGACCACAGTATCAGTTAACAAGTATTGTTTTGCGGCAGAGAAAGACAAGAAGGCATAACTTTTCTAATGCCAAAATGTCTTAAATATAGAATATGTCTGTCCTCTAGAAGACTTATCAAATATCACCATGTGATTTTTGAATAAATTGGTCAATTGGTCTACTTATAAAGTTTTGGTAATTATTCTTTTTTGTAAAACAGCAAGTTGATTGATATACATTGTATCCGAACTTCAATTTAAACCGGATAACTTGAGCCATAGACAATGAAGTTGTTTGTACACTTTCTTACTTCAGGATTGTTTTACAAAAATTACAAATGGAATTTTTCTAGCAACATTTTTTATTTTCCAAATCCCATACTCTGCTGAGTATAATAAACTGTCATTACAAGTGAATCAATTATTTTCAGTTTAAGATGAACAGGAAAGGATACATCCTTTATTTCTTATAAATAGACAAACACCGATTTAATTGTTTGTTCAGCAGGGTTTTTCCCTTTCTTTAAAAACGATACCATTAACATTAATTTTCTGTACCTAGATATGTAAAACAATTCTTAATAAATCTAATTCTGTATTCCATAACACATCAACATAACATAAACATTTTCGTTATCTAGTAGTCCAAAAAATATCACTTCGAGTATATGAACATTCCATATATGATTTATGTCATTCGGCCAAAAATGTACTTTGTATTAACCTAGTTTAATGAATATGCTGTATGTATATGATCAGAACGTCAAGCTCCTGTGGTGAAAATAACAAAAATGTTTTAAAAGTATGGTTTAGCGGTAATCTCTGAACGTGCTTTAGTATATAAGATATAATCTGATATTTTATACATTTGCTTATAAAATTATTGATATTTATGGATGTGGTAAAATATTCATACCTTATTTAACTGCCCGTTAGTTTTTAAGATTACGCCACCTTGGACATTTGCAAATGTTCACCGTCTGTCACGTGCAATTTTTATCAGTAGACCAAGTTTGTCCAAAATTTTGTTAGAGTTGTCTTTTCTTTCATTCAGTGTAGTTTTAGCGTCGATGTCATCCTGAACTCATCGGGTATTATCGGGAGATCTATCCCCAAGGAGTTTCCGGAATGAAGGCCATGTGCCCATAACACAGCCGTAATAAATGCATCTCCATTTCGCCATGAAATTTATTTTGCTCCGAGACAAATTTGATTCAAATTACAAAAATTCATTATGGTTTTCAGTTTAGATGTTTGAGGTGAAATATTGATTTCATTAATAGGAGTAAACGTCTGGGGGAACCAGCTTCGGAGCGAATCATTTTTGGGACGAAACGTCTTCATTCAATTGTACACCATTTTGGGGACGAAAAGTCTAGATACTTTGTAAACGATTCAGGTGAAATTTTCAAACAGAAGATCTTTTGGATAGTGTATATAGTTAAGGATATGAAAGTCGTAAATATATCTATTCCTATTTCAAAATGTTACAGATATGTTTATTTCAGTAACTTTTCATATTCAAAATTTGATATTTAAAATTCCGGTAAAATCAAAGTTGCTTGAATAACACTGCCGCTAGGTAGCGCTAGTATCTGCGCGCAATTTTCTAAGCCAATCATATTGAGGAAATTGACTGTAAGAGAAATTTGCAACCACGATCCACAATGGCGAGGTGACCCTCGCCAAAAATATGATGGAAATGATTTAAGTTTAATCACAATATTTAAGATACATAATATGTATGAAGAAAGCTTGGTAAGATATTAGGTGACCAAGTTAAGACTAAAATAAAAAAAAAAAAAAAAACATGGTTGAGCAGCGTTAGTATGTTTTTTTTTCCAGGTCTCTGTGAGTGGAAGTGTTCAAACTTGTGGCCAGGTCCAGGATATCCTCAAACCGGTCACCTCTGCCTCACAGCAAACTCAAAAAGGAAGCCAAGGAACTGCCGCTCAGATCACTTCCAGGTTAGCTACATTAATTTGGGAGGGACCTGATAAAATGCTATTTACCTAAAAGTAGTCTTATTTAATTAATTTTTGAAAAAAATGATGTGTGCACGTCAGTCTATGTTGTGAAATTTGTTTAAATTTTTTTTTTCTACAATCACAGTAAAAGTACTTTAATAATGAAATGTTCATACTAACAAAAATTATAATTGATGGAGGGCTTAGTATTCTTATCAAAATGAAAAAAGAAACATTTACATAAATCCTTGGCAATGAATGACTGAAATGATTTTTGTCATATTTTATAACAGGGAGAGAAGTCGCACATCAACATCATCAGAGCCACCTAAAAGTCCCGCACCAACACCTTCACAGGCCAGTACATCCCAAACTTCAGCCAGTAACAGTACATCTGGTGTCACATCCACCACATTTCCTCCAGAACAGCCCCAGTTTACACCTTCCTTTCGGACAATTCCTTTTTGGATCTCCATATTTTCCATACACTTTTCCTCCTAATTCTCCTACGGGACAAACTAGTGTGACGATTGGGGCAATGGGAATCCCGCGCTTCCCACCCCCTCCACCAGTTATCCCGGGCAATGTTCCTCCAGGGACTTATGGCCAACTGTGGCTTCAGTTGGAATGTCTCAGTTCCCAATTCTGTGTTCTCTATGCCAACAAGTGTTCCTGGAACCTCTGCTCCTAAAATAACAGACGGAGGCAAACAAGACAGATGGTGTTCAATCTAAATCAACTACAAAAACCGACTCTTCTGTGAAAGACAAGACGTCGTCTGGTGCAAGTAAGAAGGAAACGAGGTAAAGTCCTTTTGTGATCAAATTACAAGTGAGGCACCTGTGACTGAGGTGAGTCTGATGTCGGCAATAACAACAGTAATACAAAACCACTACTACTACCACAGAGGTGACCGAAGGTCAAACAATGTGACAGACACAAAAGGTATCCACACAGGGCTGGCCGTGGTCCAGGAGCCTCTGATGAGCCGCCCTATGTGATGTACCACCAGTTGGAATATTAGGACAAAATGCTGAACTCTTCCCAGAGATGTTGAGTCTCCGGTGGCAACCTTGTCACAGTTCTTATTGTCCTTGTTAGGTCTGGCTATAGGCCTCCTTCTGCTTAGGAGATTTATTTTGTCACGGCATGGAGATTCTACTATGGACTCTGGAGGGCACAGATTACTGTTAAAAAACATGTCAAAATTTTCAATTAATATATCTTTTACTATTAACATTTGACATTATTAACCATCTTCATTTTGTTCAGGATTTGGTTTGGGAAAACAAAGTCAGCTCTTTTGATTATACTGTTTAATAATATTTTTGGTGAACCATTGATGCCTAAAGTGGAAGATTCCAGTGTCCACAATCTAAAGGATTGTGACGATGAACCTTCACATGCATAATCAAGTACGAGCGATAATTGTACTTACCTTTAGAATAGTGTTATCTATATAATTATGTTATCATATACTTGTGTATTTAAATAGCTCTAGTGAGGTTAGTATGATACATCTATAATCTCACTACTATTGCTCTGCTCCTTCTGGTCATCAGAAATCCCTCTTTGTATATACATCATACTGTAAGCTTTGTTTTTCATAGCATTGGCACATGCCAAATATAATGCTGTTGGACAAAAGGCTAAGTAAAAACTTTACATAACGGTAATCAGCAAGTTCACTTGTCATTGAAACACATAGTAACTGTAAAACATGGTATACATACGTTACTGTAAAAACATGGTTATACATATGTGACCTTAGTTTTAATTAACACTACAACATAATATTGTTTCCACTTGCGCCAACAACACAATGGGCTTGCTTTAAGTTATTCATTAGTGGCTTTGATGTATTTCCTAGAAAGTGAATTCTTACACATTACAAATTGTAATGCACTGATGATTTATTTTATGACTCATTTCTATAACTTTTTGAATAAATTGGAATAAAAAAATTACATGTCTAAAACAGCTTTCATGTAATAGACTTATGGAGGTATTGTATACATGAAATTCTTCTGTATGAAAAATAACAAAACTGACTTTGCCGCAAGGCTTTTCTAGATCTGCTTTCACAAGCATCTTCCAGGCCGAAAAGGTCATATGTGTAAGTATATATATATATATAATTAGAGATGGCAGATTTGTTTTAGTTTTTTTTTAGCAGTTTTTAATCATCACAAAGGATATTGAAACTTTATGTATTATATATAATGGATTGCAATTTATTCTCAGATTTATTAATATTTTCTTTCTGGTCAAAGGGGAGGACAATCTGGAGTGGATAATGCATATGATTAAAAAATTATCATATTGCCTTCTAAATTATCAATTGCATGAAATTGTAAATGTTATAAGTGCTCTTGAAAGACGTGTGCAATAGTTTAGGTACCATGTATATTACAATCCAAGAATTAAGCTGGTTTCTTTAAACAGTCACAGACATTGTGTTACACAAATCCATCATGTTTATTTATGTTTTAAACTTTCTGTTTGACATGATTCTGAAACACAAATGAACTGTGATATTACGGTGTGAAATTAATAAAATATTTAAAAGACAATTTTAAATGCTTTATCTTCTTTGGTCCATATTACTTCCATGCAGGAACAACTAGAGTACCCGGGTATCATAGCTAAAATAATAAGTTGGGTAACGTATCATCATAATCTTTTATGAAACTGCAATAAGTGTTCTCCCTTAAGGACATTTTCCAGCTGGTCCTAAAGGACGACTGACCTAAAAGTTAACTGGTCCTGACTGAAAGTTACTGGTCTTCAACAAAGTTACAATTCATCCTTGTAGTTTATATTGTACTACGCAAAGTATATCTATTTTAGTATCGTGCGCTCTCAACAATGTTAACTGAAAACCAGAGTTACATGAATTACGAAAAATCTGTTTGTACAGTTTGAGTCTCAATCTTTCTGGCAAAGCTACTGCTAGTTTTTGTTTTGTATATCTTTAGTATTCTATCAGAACTTGACCAAAAAGTTGCCGGTCAAAGGACAGTTGCATGGCAATAATTGTCTGCCCTACTCATTAAGTTGCCAGTCACAGGCAGACGGACAGGCGTTAATTTCGAAAAGCTGACTGCAATATACTGCTTATCTATAGTCTTTGTTTATTTTTAGCAAAAATAACAAAACAAGAATTTTTTTTTCAATTCATTTAATTTTCATATCTTGTAGACATCTACATTATATCGTCAACAACAATCACTGTTGAACAGTTAAATATTTAGTTCCAATAATTAATCATTTTTAACAGCAAAACAAGTTTACATGCATACACTACATTATTTTAATGTTCTTACACACCCTGGCATATACACCTGTTACTAACTAGTGGCACTACTGTCAGCACTCTTCTGTTCATCTAGCACATTACAATATTCATCTAACACTCCTATCAAAACTATACATACAACCTCTCCCTCAAACTCTCATAATGAAATTCAAAATTCCTTCATAGAAAAACAGATCTAAATTTTAAATTCTCTTACAAGATTGTATTTAGTTTTCCAATCCAAACATCACGCCATTTCAGTTTTTATCGGGATTAAAACACAAGAAGCTACATGCATGAATTATCATTAATACAGTACATATTTTTTTTCAATATTTCAATAATCAAAATTTGTAATGTGTTAAATCTTTATAATAATTTACATAATTACTTCATATTACAAAAATTCATTTTCGAATATTATTTTGTTTTGTTGCAAAATGGTTTTAAAAATAAATTACAGAGTACATACTTATTTCATCTTTTAAAAAAGTGAGACATTAGGATTTCAGCAAGGTTACTTGATTTGAAAGGCAGTATTTGAGAATGATCAGATCAGGAAGAGCAAATTTTTAATATTAATGACATGACATTACAAGAGATCCCAGAGGGATCTTGGCGGCCCACCAAAGATTGATCTATGTCCTGACAATGAAAGAGGGATCTTTTTCTCAGCTTTTCAAACTTACACTTTTTTTTCTGCCTTTTCAAACTTTAAACTATCAAAAATCCAAGATGGTGGTCGCAAAACTGCAATAGGCAGAACTAGGGTCCTAGAGGAACCTACATAAGATATTTGAGAACACTCCCTTCAATACTTTCTGAGAAATGCCGAGGTAACCAACATTTAACTATCAAATCCAAGAATGGCTACCGGTCGTGGGCCATTTTGTTGACCGATCAGTCCGCAAAATGCAATATGCACAACTGGAGTCCTAGGGGAACCTACATATGAAATTTGAGAAAGATCCTTTCAGGTGCTTTTCTGAGAAATAGCGGTAACAAACTTTAACTATCAAAATCCAAGATGGCTACCTGGCGGCCATCTTGTGACTGATCAGTCCCAAAAATGCAATATGTCACAACTGGGTCCTAGGGGAACTTAACATATGAATTTGAGAAAGATCCCTTCAGTACTTTCTGAGAATTAGCAGTAACAAACTTTAACTATTCAAAATCAAGATGGCGGGCTGGTCGGCCATCTTGTTGACCGATCAGTTCCCAAAAATGCAATATGCACAACTAGGGTCCTACGGGAACCTACATTATGAAATTTGAGCAAGACTCCCTTGAATACTTTATGAGAAATAGCGGTTAACAACTTTAACTACAAAATCACAAGATGGCTGCCTGGCCGGCCATCTTGTTGACAGAGGATAGATCCCCAAATACATATGCACACTAGCGGTCCTAGGGGAACCTACATTGAATTTGGGTTGTGCTTTCTGAGAATTAAGCCGTAACAACTTTATTTAGTGGCGGCTGGGTCGGCCATCTTGTTGCGTCGATCAGTCCCAAATGCAATATGCACCTACTAGGTCCTAGGGGAACCTACATATGAAATTTGAGAAAGATCCTTTCAGTACTTTCTGAGAATTAGCCATAACAAACTTAACTATCAAAATCCAGATGGCGGCCTTGTTCGGCCAATCTTGTTTTGAATTGGTCAGTTCCAAACTGCAATATGCACAACTAGGGTCCTTGAGGAAACTCATAGAAATTTGAGAAAGGTTCCATTCGTACTTTCTGAGAAAATAGCGTAACCGTTTTACTCAATATCCAGATGGGCTGCCTGGCGCCATCTTGTTGACCGAATCAGTCCAAAATACATATGCACACTAGGGTCTAGGGACCGTCATTGAATTTGATGACAGAGTCCTTAGTAATTTTAGAGAATAGGCTGGTAACAAGAAATTGTTAACGGACAGAGGAAAGAGACGGAAGGACGGACGACGGACCACGGACGAAAGGGCGATTTGAAATAGCCCACATTGATGATGGTGGGCTAAAAATTGATAAAAAAATCAAAAGGCTGCAATTAATTCAGACCAAATATAATGTCAGAACTACAGTCAAGTGACTGGATATACAGGAATTCTGTCTTTTATTATTTTCAAAGTCTATTAAAAAGACCTGTTTTATAAATTTTTAGCTACATTTGGGGTAAAACTTTGGCAGATAAAGTTAGACATACAGGCATTGTTAATAATTCATAGCACGCAAAAGTTATATTTTAAAATCTAATTGTATTCGACTTTGTGGTACATACATGCATGAACATACTTGTATCCAGGCGCAATGGAATAATTATATTTTTTTCGTGTAAGTTAAGGTTTTATCTCCATCGCTTAAAAGGTACAATGTAAACCCCTTCAAGTATTTACTTTTTCCAAAAAAAAACCCAATAAAACCCCAATATATTGTCATATATTGTCAATTTATTGTCATTAATATTCAATATTGACAGGTTATATCTCGATATCCTTAGCAATAAAAGAAAAGGGGGAGGGGGTGGGTGGAAGGAATTGTAGCTGGCCACGAGTCTTCGCTGGTTGACTATATGTCATGCCCTTCGTTTTCCAGGTTGTAAATGATATATAATACACATTTTTGAATCAGCATTAAAGTCCTGTATTAAATCCGACTATCAATTCACAAATGTGTGCGTACTTTCAAAACGCCAGTTACAAGATCACTACTGACGTCGAAATGTGTGTAAAGAAAAAAGTGGAAAATCAAACCAAAAGGAGAACCAAATGCGACAGAAAATGAGAGCTTCTAGGGTCTGGGTGCACCCCATGGCCAGATGCCTTCCTTTTTTGTTTCAACAAAAACATATCTTAACGATAATGTTATAAGATAGGACAAACGATGTTAAAAAATTAATGCACATGGCAAAAGACTCCCTATAAGAAAACAGGATGATAGCAATGATTCCTGGCACCGTATGGCCATAGACAAGACCACTAGCCTTCTTTTCTTTCATTGTCCAATACACGAATTATGAAGATTGTGTAAGTTAGGGAAAATGAATTATCTAATCTGACAGATAGTGTATAAAAGTAAAAGCTTATATCGTTGAAAAAGTTCACATACACTTTCATTAGTCCTATAAAAACCTTCAATAGGCGACCCCTAGCTGCAATATTGTAGCTCAAGTCATTTTGTTATAAGTAGGAACTCGGTGTCTACTCGCGTTAGACAAGAATTAAGAGATACAAGGAAAAGTGTAATGGAAAATATGGAGATCCAAATAGGGAATTGTCCGAAAGGAAGGTGTAAACTGGGGCTGTTCTGGAGGAACTGAGTGGTGGATGTGACACCAGATGTGACTGTAAACTGGCTGAAGTTTGGGATGTACTGGCCTGTGAAGGTGTTGGTGCGGGACTTTTAGGTGGCCTCTGATGATGTTGATGTGGACTTCTCTCCCTGTTATAAAATATGACAGAAAATCATTCCAGTCATTCAATTGCCAAGGATTTATGTAAATGTTTCTTTTTTCATATTTGATAAGAATACTAAGCCCTCCATCAATTTATAATTTTGTTAGTATGAAACATTTACAATTATAAGTACTTTTACTGTTGATTGTAGAAAAAAATTTTTAAACAAATTTCACAACATAGACTGACGTGCACACATCATTTTTCAAAATTATTAAATAAGACTACTTTAGGTAAATAGCATGTCTTATAAAGTCCCTCCCTAATAATTAGCTAACCTGGAAGTTGAATCTGAGCGGCTAGTTCCTTTGGCTTCGCTTTTGAGTGTTTTTTTTTTTTTTTTTTTTTTATTTGTCTCTAATTTCATACATGGATTTGAAGTCTTTGGGTGTTATACACTTTCTAGGCGTTTGAGGCTGCTGGAGCGAGGGCGATAAGGGTGTATGTAACAGTTTGAGGATTTTACGTGAGGCTGTTGCGCCAATAAACTGGACATTTTCTAACGCAGTATGTTTGAAGGAAATGATGCAGGAGGTCGGTACAATCTGGGGAGGCAAATTAACATCTAACATGGAATAATACTCAGTATATCATTGTTACTATAGCTCAAGTCGGTTCAATGTTTGCATAACACTTTGTTCAATACTCATTCATTTTCATCATTCTTGTGTCAATGAGTAGTGTCATTTATCGTTGTAAAAAGTGACTTCAAATGTATCAATTGGGTTATGCTAATCTTGCCAGTTAAATGTGCAGTAGGCTTACTGTAAATACCATTTGTAGCAGGGTATTTAATGGTTAAGTAGGAAAAGAAATACATAAATTATTATTTTTCTTGTCTTTCTTAATTTTTTATTTTGGTTCTTTCTATATTCCTCTAATTTAGCTATGTTACATTTGGGTCCGAAGTTACAGCTGAGTAGGTGGGAAGAACTAGCTGTCGCATTAACTGAGTGCGTCTCCATGAATCGAAAGTCTTTTACTTGAAGGCTTTTGCCATGTAAGTTAAGGTTCCACGACCGCCTCCAGTTGATGTCTGGTTTCCTGCGCAGTGGGTATAGCTGTAAGGGCTGACTGCACGAGCCTTCAATTCTGGGCTGCTGGAGACGAAGAGGTACTAGGTGGAGTACCGACACATGCGCACCTGTTCACAGACAGGATTCCAGCCCTAAGGGAGAGGGAAGGAAGTAGCCACATAATTTTTCAAACATCCAAAGAACCAAGTCTGACAAATACCAGTTCAGTAGCACTATGCAGCATTTAGCGTGTTGCTGGTCTCACTAGCTGGGCAATCAGCTAGCGTTTGTGATTGGTGCCTGCACTGGAGTATTGTTCTCTTTGTACCAACTCTTTTATTGGTTCATTGTCTCTATTTTATGGCATGGATTTAAAAAACAGGATGTAGGGTTGAAGATGGTTCCGACTTTAACCGACAGTTGCCGACCAAAGTAATCGAGTGGCACAAGATGTCTGTCATGGGCGAAAAGATTAAAAGAAAGGTGTTAAGAAACACTCAAGGTAGATGCTTAAGCGTTTGGTAGCAGTAGACACAACACTCGAGGACACATAGGTGACATAAAAGCTAGCTAGAGTACGTTAGAATAAAGGTTGAATTCCTGTATAGGCAGGAGAACCAGTGGCAGCAGAATGCCAGGGGGGGGGGGGGGGCGGGGGGGGAGGGGCCGGGCGGGGGTGGGGGGGTTTTTTTTTGGGGGAAAAAAGAAAGGGGGGGCGGGGGGACCCCCCCCCCCCCAAAAAGGTAAAAAAAAAAGGGGGGGGGGTGACCGGTTTGAGGATATCCTGGACCTTGGCCACAAGTTGGACACTTCCACTCCAGAGACCTGGAAAAAAAAATCATAAACTACACGCTGCTCAACCATGTGTTTTTTTTTTTAATTTTAGTCTTAACTGGTCTACCTAATAATCTTACCAAGCTTTTTCTTCTATACATATTATGTATTCTTAAATATTGTGATTAAAATTTAAATCATTTCATCATATTTTTTTTTTATTTCTCATAGATATTATAAAAACTTCTTTGTTGTCATTTTAGTAGACAACAAAAAATCTTATAAACATGTAATGAACTTCTACCATTTAATAGTTAACATAGTTTCAAAATGATTA
>SAYR01017606.1:1659053-1726008 GCA_004382745.1 Argopecten irradians irradians | reverse complement strand
AAGACTTTTAGACTGAAAATAGGTGTCTTCTTAGAGCTTACAATTGTTCCCTATTTACTGCTATGGAGCAAAGTGATGATTATGCAAACCATTATAAAACGTTTGTTTTACATTTTATCATACTTGTTCTGATATAGCTTAGCTACTAGGCAATAAAAAACCGAACACATAAAATATCAAATTCTCATCGAGCATTTTTTTACATTATACAATGAAGGTCTTTCAGAAGGAAATTAACGGCAAAGTTCACAAAATGTTTGATTGACGGTCTGTGAGCGGTACGTTAGATAGTAAGCATGGTATTTATGTTTGTTTTTGGACAAAAATAATACGTAAATGCATTTATATGATAAATAATCGGAAACCTTCCAAAAAAGTATGAAAAAACTTTGCCCGAGTGATTTTCGGAGGCAGTGCTCCACTACGATACATAGGGACGAATTGTACCCGGCCTAAAGGCAGTAGGCCGGGTACGTATTTCGTTCTAGGCGGCTCCCAGGACCCCCATCCTTTCTTTGCTTCGTGCCTCTATGAATAGATATTTCAGATTCTTAGGCAGTGCAATTCTGTAACTTTATATTCAAAATTGACATTAGACGTCAAAAATTAATAACACGAACATTTACAAGCTTCAATTTATTTGAAAATGACATTTATTCGAGGCTTCTGCGGCCAACCCCGCCCTTTCTTCGCTTTATGTCCATTAAATATTAAGATTTTGATATGGCCAATTCGTAAGTAAAAATATTAAATTCTCAAAACTTCAAAAAAAATATGACACTTGACACGAAACCCATAAATAAAACATCCTAAATGGGCTTCGATTATTTTCTGGAATGTGTTCATGAAATCCCAGAATGCAGGATTTGCACCATTTATTCGAGAGCTCTGGGGGCCTAGGAGGCCCCCAGACCCCTCGCACTGATTTGCTTTGTCCCACGCCCCTCTACCTCATCTTGAATCCGCCCCCCTCTCAACTATACATAATCTATTTTTATTACAGTATTGATCAAAATCTTGGATTTATTTCCCATGTTGCTTGATGTCCATGCTAAAAAAGATAAATAATAGAGTTACAACAAAGGGAAATTGATTACGATGCACATAATATTACCAGTATATTTTGTTAAATCATGATTACATAATAGTTGTTAGGGACTGAATGATAATATCTTTAGGCTTCACAAACACTAGGAGGGGCGTGCCATCTACCATTTGACAGATCTTGGCGCCCACCCAAATGATTCTATGTCTGACAATGGAAAGAGGGATTTTTCCCTGCTTTCAAAACTTTGTCAAAACACACTCATATAAAATTGAGAAGTCGCTATAGTAATTTCTAAGAAATGTGGTAACAAACATTTCAAAACATGAAATCTAACGAGCGGCCAGTGGCCATTTTGGTGTGTCTACCGATCAGTCCCGTAAGGCATTTATCATCAGTCTAAAAGGTACTATGGCACAACTTAGGCGTACAAAGGGAAACCTATGCAAATGGAATTTAGAAAGATCACTTCAGTACTTTTCTTGAGAAATAGCGATAACAAACTTTAACTATCAAAACAAGAAGGCCATCCTTGTTATACTGATCGTACACAAGATGGACCAACTGGCCGCCATCTTAGATTTCATTGTTTGAAGTTTGTTACCACTACTTCTTAGAAAGTACTATAGCTATCTGTTCTCAAATTTTATATGTAGTGTGTCTTGAAAAAGTTTGAAAAGCAGGAAAAGATTCCCTCTTTTCCATTGTCAAGACATAATCAAATTTTTGGAGTGCGGCGCCAAGATCCCTTGGGATCTCTGTTGTAATCTGTCAAATGTAGATGGCACGCCCCTCCTAGTGTTTGATGAAGCCTAAGTATTATCTCAGTCTAACATTACTATTAAGTAAATTCATGATTTAAAAAATATACTCGGTAAATATTATGTGCTGTATAATCATAGTCTTGTTGTAACTCAATAAATTATTATCTTTTTTAGGCATTGACATCAGCACATGGAATAATCCAAATTTTGATCATATTACTGTAATATTAAATAATTATGTATATGTTGCAGGCGGATCAGGATTTGAGGTTAGAGGGGCGTGGACAAAGCAAATTCAGCGAGGGTCTGGGGGCCGCCTAGGCCCCCAGAAGCTCTCGAATAATTGGTGCAAAATCCTGCATTCTGGGATCATGAAAACACAATTTCCAGGATAAATAATCGAAGCCATTTTTAGGATGTTTATTTATGGGTTTCGTGTCAAGTGGTCATATTTGTTTATTGAAGTTTTATTTAATATTTTTACTATATACGGAATTGCCATAATCAAAATCTTAATAATTTATATGGAACATAAGCGAAGAAGCGGGGGTCTGGCCCCAGGAAGCCCTCGAAATAAATGTACATTTTTTCACCAAAAATATTTGAAGCTATGTAAAAAATGTTCCGTGTTATTATTTTTTGACGTCTTAATTTCATATTTTGAAATATAAAAGTTTACAGAATTGCACTGCCTAAAATCTGAATATCTATTCATAGAGGCAACGAAGCAAAGAAAAAGGATGGGGTCTGGGGGCCGCCTAGAACGAAAATACGTACCCGGCCCACTGCCTTTAGCCGGGTACGAATTTCTCCCTATGTATCGTAGTGGAAGCACTGCCTCCGAAATCACTCGGGCAGAAAGAGTTTTTCATAACTTTTTTTTGAAGGTTTTCCGCATTTTATTTTATGCATATAAATGCATTTACGTATTATTTTGTCCAAAAACAAACATAAATACCATCGCTTTATAATTACCGTACCGCTACACAAAAGACGTCAAAAATCAATTTTTGTGAACTTGCACGTATAAATTCCCTTCTGAAAAGACCTTCATATGTATATTGTAAAAAAAATGCTCGATGAGAATTTGAATATTTTATGTGGTTCGGTTTTATTGCCTAGTAGCTAAGGCTATATCCAAACAAGTATGATAAAATGTAAACAAACGTTTTATAATGTTTTTGCATAAATCATCAACTTTGCTCAATTAGCAGTAAATGGGAAGCAATTGTAGCTCTAAAAAAGACACCATTTCAGTCCTAAAAAGTCTTTGAGCTTTACAAATATTTGCAGCTGGGGTCGCATATTGAAGGTTTTTTTAAGGACTAATGAAAGTGGTATGTGAACTTTTTGCAACGATATAGCTTTACTTTTATACACTATCATGTCAGATTAGAATAATTCATTTTCCTAACTTACACAATCTGTCATAATTCGTGTATTGGGACAATGAAAGAAAAGAAGGCTAGTGGTCTTGTCTATGGCCATTACGGTTGCCAGGAATCATGCTATCATCCTGTTTTTCTTATAAGGGAGTCTTTGCCATGTGCATTAATTTTTTACATCGTTTTGTCCTATCTGATAACATTATCGTTAAATATGTTTTGTTGAAACAAAAAGGAAGGCATCTGGCCATGGGGTGACCCAGACCTTAGAAGCTCTCATTTCTGGTCGCATTTCGTTCTCCTTTTTGGTTTGATTTTCACTTTTTCTTTACCACACATTCTCGACGTCATGTAGTAGATCTTGGTAACCTGGCGTTTTGAAAGTACGCACACATTTGTGAATTGAATAGTCGGATTTAATACAGGACTTTTACTGCTGATTTCAAAATGATGTATTATATATCATTTACAACCTTGGAAAACGTAAGGGCATGACATTATAGTCAACCAGCGGAAAGACTCGTGGCAGCTTACAATTCCTTCCACGCCACCCCCTCCCCCTTTTCTTTTATTTGTAAGGATATACGAGATAATAACCTGTGCAAAAATTGGGGAATATTTAATGGACAATAAATTGACAAATATAGAACAAATATTGGGGTTTTATTGGGTATTTTTTTGGAAAAAGTAAAAACTTGAAGGGTTTACATTGTACCTTTTAAGTCGATGGAGATAAAACTTAACTTACACGAAAAAAATATAATTAATTCTCCATTGCGCCTGGTATACAAGTATGTTCATGCATGTACTGTTACCACAAAGTCGAAATCAATTAGATTTTTAAAATTGATAACATCAAAACTGGTTAAAGTAGAAATGGAGCTTTCTGTCCTAATTTCTCACTTCTTTAATCTACATGTAATTCCCTTTTTTTTTCCCCTTTTCCTTTCTCCCTCTTTTTTTTCTTCTTACCTTCTTTTCTTCCTTCGCCCCCTTTCTTTTTCCCTCTTTTTCCTTTTTATTTTTTTTCTCTCTCCTATTTTAGGGGGGCGGTACGCCGGGTCGCCCCCCTGGATCGCGCCTGTGTTGAAACGTCTTAAGTTGCTTTGAAACTTTTAAATTATTTTCATGAAATGCATTTAATCTGTCTTTATTTACAGCCCAATGGCAGATTTGAAGTGTAAAAAAAATCTGTTTGAGTATATCTGGTCACCATCCTGAATCTTGGCAGCCATCTTGGTCAAGTAAGTTTTTACTCAAAATTTAACCATAAAAACTTCAACAATCAAGTGATTGGCTATAAGTTAACATTAATACATAAATTATAGTAATATATACTTGCATTATTTTGACAAGACTCCATTATATTGTATTTAACCATCCATTTCCCACATTTTTTTCTGTGAAAATAAATTCAAATTAAACTGACAATAGATATGGAATTTTATATGACTTTTGCATGCTTGATCTTGTATGTTGTTGATCTGACCTTTTCTAAACACTCCTCCTTACATAGATCGAACTGTTAAAGCTTTTAATTTCAAAAAGAATTATGACTATGCCCCTGATATTTTAACATGGTCGTTTATAATGACCAGTGTATTTTGATTTTGATACTTGTGTGTTTTCAGTTCGGACTGCCTCCCTGGCCATTATAGGTTTCATGCCTACACATGGAGCTGCGCGCTATTGGCTCACTCGACTACAGCAAGGAGGAGCGTGCCAAGTTGGCAAAAAAGTATGTACCAAAGTAAAAGGGTGAATCATTCAGTCTGTGTTGCGTCCAAGGGAATAAATAAGAAATTTTATCCTTAAATAATACATCAAAATTCCTGAAGATTGTTGAAAATATGTGTTGGAAAATTAAGTTTATTCAGTATTACTGTTATATGCACGATGAACATCAATATTGTTTTAAATGTTAAAATCATCATCCCATACTGCTAAAATAAGCACATCAAATGTAATTCATTTTGAAACTATGTTAAACTATTAAATGGTAGAAGTTCATTACATGTTTAAAAATTTTGTGTCTACAAAATGACACAAAGAAGTTTTAAATATCTAATGAGAAATAAAAATCAAAGTACTGGGAAAGTACTAAATGGCTCTGCTCTCTCGATAATAGGAGGAATATATATTCTAAGGGTCAAATACTATAAGTAGTTTTTGTTACAAATAAGAAATAAATTTGGCGGGTGTTCTTTCAGTTTTGGACTTTGAGGGATTCCTTTGGACACAAGGCTGTAAAAATAAGAGACACATACTAAAAATCTTGGAAAGCCCATTCTTAATATTTCCTATGATGTTATATGTTCAAATGATTTTATAACAGCTTTAGCATTTTCCTTGTTATTTTGATATTAATGAAAATATCCATTCTTAATGACTATTTTCATCAAGTTCCTGGGACCACAGTATCAGTTAACAAGTATTGTTTTTGCGGCAGGAGAAAAGACAAGAAGGCATACTTTTCCTAATGCCAAAATGTCTTAAAATATAGATATATGTTTGCATATAGGAAGACTTATGAATATCACCATTGTGATTTTGAATAAATTCGGTCAATGGTCTACTTATAAAGTTTTGGTAATTATTCTTTTTTGTAAAACAGCAAGTTGATTGAATACACTCTCTCTCCAACTTCAATTAGAACCGGAAAACTGAGCCATAGACCAATGAAGTTGTTTGTACATTCTTTCTTAACTTCAGGATTGTTTTTACAAAAATTACAAATGAATTTTTCGGACAGACATTTTTTAATTTTCAAATCCCCCATACTCTGCTGAGTTATAATAAACTGTTCATTACAAGTGAATCAATTATTTCAGTTTAAGATGAACAGGAAAGAGATACATTCCTTTATTTCTTATAAATAGCAAACACGATTTAATTGTTGATACAGCAGGCGTTTTCCGCTTTCTTTAAAAACGATACCATTAACATTATTTCTGTACCTAGATATGTAAAACAATTCTTAATAAATCTAATTCTGTATTCCATAAAACATCAACATTAACATAAACATTTTCGTCTATCTAGTAGTCCAAAAAATATCAACTTCGAGTATATGACATTCCATATATGATTATGTCATTCGGTCCAAAAATGTACTTTGTATTAACCTAGTTTAATGAATATGCTTATGTATATGAATCAGAACGTCCAAGCTCCTGTGTGTGAAAATAACAAAAATGTTTTAAAAGTATTGGTTTAGCGGTAATCTTCTGAACGTGCTTTAGTATATAGATATAATCTGATAATTTTATACATTTGCTTATAAAATTATTGATAATTTATGAATGTTTGGTAAATTTCATACCCTTATTTAACTGCCCTGTTAGTTTTAAGATTACGCCACCTTGGACATTTGCAAAAGTTACACGCCCTTCCCCTGTCACGTGCAAAATTTTTATCGTAGTTAGACCAAGTTTGTCCAAATTTGTTAGAAGTTGTCTTTTCTTTCATTCAGTGTAGTTTTACGATCGATGTCATCCTGAACTCATCGGGTTATTATCGGGAGATCTATTCCCAAGGAGTTTTCCGGAAAATGAAGGCCATGTGCCCATAACACAGCCGTAATAAATGCATCTCCATTTCGCCAATGAAATTTATTTTGCTCCGAGACAAATTTGATTTCAAATTAGCAAAAATGTCATTATGGTTTCAGTTTAGATGTTTGAGGTGAAATATGAATTTCATTTAATAGGAGTAAACGTACTTGGGGAACCAGCTTTCGAGAGCGAATCATTTTTGGGACGAAACGTCTTCTTCAATTGTAACACCATTTTGGGGGACGAAAAGCTAGATACTTTGTAAACGATTCAAGGTGAAATTTTCAAAGCAGAAGATTCTTTTGGATATGTATATAGTCAAGGATATGAAAGTCGTAAATATATCTATTTCCTATTTCAAATGTTACAGATATGTTTATTTCAGTAACTTTCATATTCAATAATTTGCTATTTAAAATTCTTGGTAAAATCAAAGTTGCTTGGGAATAACACTGGCCGCTAGGTAGGCTGTATCGTGCGAGCAATTTCTAAGCCAATCATATTGAGGAAATTGCACCTGTAGAGAAATTTTGCAACCACATCACAATGGCGAGGTGACCCTGCGCCAAAAATATGATGGAAATGATTTAAGTTTAATCCACATATTTAAGATACATAATATGTATGAAGAAAAGCTTTTGGTAAGATATTAGGTAGACCAGTTAAGACTAAAATAAAAAAAAAAAAAAAACATGGTTGAGCAGCGTTAGTATGATTTTTTCCAGGTCTCTGTGAGTGGAAGTGTTCAAACTTGTGGCCAGGTCCAGGATATCCTCAAACCGGTCACCTCTGCCTCACAGCAAACTCAAAAGGGAAGCCAAGGAACTAGCCGCTCAGATTCAACTTCCAGCGTTAGCTAATTATTTGGGAGGGACTGATAAACATGCTATTTACCTAAAGTAGTCTTATTTATTAATTTTTGAAAAAATGATGTGTGCACGTCAGTCTATGTTGTGAAATTTGTTTAATTTTTTTTTTCTACAATCACAGTAAAAGTACTTTTAAAATGTAAATGTTTCATACTAACAAATTATAAATTGATGGAGGGCTTAGTATTCTTATCAAAATGAAAAAAGAAACATTACATAAATCCTTGGCAATTGAAATGACTGAAATGATTTTTGACATATTTTATAACAGGGAGAGAAGTCTATCAACATCATCAGAGGCCACCTAAAAGTCCCGCACCAACACCTTCACAGGCCAGTACATCCCAAACTTCAGCCAGTACAGTACATCTGGTGTCACATCCACCACAGTTCCTCCAGAACAGCCCCAGTTAACACCTCCTTTCGGACAATTCCCTTTTGGATCTCCATATTTTCCATACACTTTTTCCTCCTAATTCTCCTACGGGACAAACTAGTGTGACGATTGGGGCAAGGAATCCGCGCTTCCCACCCCCTCCACCAGTTATCCCGGGCAATGTTCCCTCCAGGACTTATGGCCAACTGTGGCTTCAGTGGAATGTCTCAGTTCCAATTGTTTTCTCTATGCCAACAAGTGTTCCTGGAACCTCTGCTCCTATATAACAGAACGGAGGCAAACAAGACAGATGGTGTTCAATCTAAATCAACTACAAAAACCGACTCTTCTGTGAAAGACAAGACGTCGTCTGGTGCAAGTAAAGGAGGAAACAGAGGTACAGTCCTTGTGAACAAATTACAAGTGAGGCACCTGTGACTGAGGTGAGTCTGATGTGGCAATAACAACAGTAATACAAAACACTACTACTACCACAGAGGTGACCGTAAGGTCAAACAATGTGACAGACACAACAGGTATCCGACACAGGGCTGGCGTGGTCCAGGAGCCTCTGATGAGCCGCCCTATTGATGATACCACCAGTTGGAATATTAGGACAAAATGCTGAACTTCCCAGAGATGTTGAGTCTGCTGGTGGCAACTGTCCACAGTTTTATTGTCCTTGTTAGGTCTGGCTATAGGCCTCCTTCTGCTTAGGAGATTTATTTTGTCACGGACATGGAGATTCTACTATGGACTCTGAGGGCACAGATTACTGTTAAAAAACATGTCAAAATTTTCAATTAATATATCTTTTAATATTAAACATTTGACATTATTAACATCTTCATTTTGTTCAGGATTTGGTTTGGGAAAACAAAGTCAGCTTCTTGATTATCTGTTAATATATTTTTGGTGAACATTGATGCCTTAAAGTGGAAGATTCAGTGTCCACAATCTAAAGGATTGTGACGATGAACCCCTCCACATGCATAATCAAGTACGACGATAATTGTACTTACCTTTAGAATAGTGTTATCTATATAATTATGTAATCATTACTTGTGTATTTAAATAGCTCTAGTGAGGTTGGTATGATACATCTATAATCTCACTACTATCTCTGCTACCTTCTGGTCATCAGAGAATCCCTCTTTGTATATACATCATACTGTACTTTGTTTTTCATAGCCTTGGCACATGCCAAATATAATGCTGTTGGACAAAAGGCGGTAAGTAAAAACATTTACATCAGGTAATCAGCAAGTTCACTTGTCATTAAACACATAGTAAGTGTAAACATGGTATACATACGTTACTGATAAACATGGTATACATATGTGACTTAGTTTAATTAACACTACAACATAATATTGTTTCCACTTGCGCCAAAACACAATGGCTGCTTTAAGTTATTCATTAGTGCTTTGATGTATTTCCTAGAAGTGAATTCTTACACATTACAAATTGTAATGCACTGATGATTTTTTTATGACTCATTTCTATAACTTTTTGAATAAATTGAATAAAAAATTACATGTCTAAAACAGCTCTTGTAAAATAGACTTATGGAGGTATTGTATACATGAAATTCTTCTGTATAAAAATAACAAAACTGACTTTGCCGCAAGGCTTTTCTAGATCTGCTTTTCACAAGCATCTTCAGGGCGAAAAGGGTCATATGTGTAGTATATATATATATATAATTAGAGATGGTAGATTTTGTTTTAGTTTTTTTTTATTTGCATTTTAATCATCACAAAGGGTATTGAACATTTATGTATTATATATAATGGATTGCAATTTTATTCTCAGATTTATTATATTTTCTTTCTGGTCAAAGGGGAGACAATCTGGAGTGGATAATGCAGATATTAAAAAAATTATCATATTGCTTGTAAATTATCAATTGCATGAAATTGTAAATGTTATAGTGCTCTTGAAGACGTGTGCAATAGTTTAGGTACCATGTATATTTACAATCCAAGAATTAAGCTGGTTTCTTAAACAGTCACAGACATTGTGTTACACAATCCATCATGTTTATTTATGTTTTAAACTTTCTGTTTGACATGATTCTGAACCACAAATGAACTGTGATATTACGGTGTGAAATTAATAAATATTTAAAAGACAATTTTAAATGCTTTATCTTCTTTGTCCATATATACTTCCATGCAGGAACAACTAGAGTACCGGGTATCATAGCTAAAATAATAAGTTGGGTAACTATCATCATAATCTTTTATGAAACTGCAATAAGTGTTCTCCCTTAAGGACATTTTCCAGCTGGTCCTAAGGACCGACTGACCCTAAAAGTTACTGGTCCTGACTGAAAGTTACTGGTCTTCACAAAGTTACAATTCATCCTTGTAGTTTATATTGTACTAGCAAAGTATATCTATTTTAGTATCGTGCGCTCTCAACAATGTTAACTGAAAACCAGATTACATGAATTACGAAAAATCTGTTTTGTACAGTTTGATCTTCAATCTTTCTGCAAAGCTACTGCTAGTTTTTTTTTGTATATCTTTTAGTATTCTATCAGAACTTTGACCAAAAAGTTGCCGGTCAAAGGACAGTTGCATGGCAATAATTGTCTGCCCTACTATTAAGTTGCCAGTTCACGGGCACGACGGACAGGCGTTAATTTTCGAAAGCTGACTGCAATTACTGCTTATCTATATCTTTGTTTATTTTTAGCAAAATAACAAAACAAGAATTTTTTTTTTCAATTCATTTAATTTCATATCTTGTAGACATCTACATTATATCGTCACCAACAATCACTGTTGAAGCAGTTAAATATTTAGTCCAATAATAATCATTTTTAACAGCAAAACAAGTTTACAATGCATACACTACATTATTTTAATGTTCTACACACCCTGGCATATACAACCTGTTACTAACTAGTGGCACTACTGTCAGCACTCTTCTGTTCATTCTAGCACATTACAATATTACATCTAACACTCCTATCAAAAATATACATACAACCTCTCCCTCAAACTCTCATAATGAAATTCAAAATTCCTTCATAGAAAACAGATCTAAATTTAAATTCCTCTACAAGATTGTATTTAGTTTTTCCAATCAAACATCACGCCATTTCAGTTTTTTATCGGGATTAAAACACAAGAAGCTACATGCATGAATTATACATTAATACAGTTACATATTTTTTTCATATTTCAATAATCAAAATATTGTATGTTGTGTAAATCTTATAATAATTTACAATAATCTTACTTCATATTACAAAATTCATTTCGAATCATTATTTTGTTTTGTGGCAAATGGTTTTAAAAATAAATTACAGAGTACATACTTTATTGCATCTTTTAAAAAAGTGGACATTAGGATTCTCAGTAAGTTAGTTGATCTTGAAACGCAGTTTTAATAGCATTGATCACCAGATCTCGCAGTCCAAGATGCACCAGAGAGCAAATTTTAATATTAATGACATGACATTACAAGAGATCCCAGAGGGATCTTGGCGGCCCACCAAAGATTGATCTATGTCTGGGACAATGAAAGAGGGATCTGTTTTCTCAAGCTTTTCAAACTTACACTTTTTTTTCTGCTTTTCAAACTTGTAAAACTATCAAAAAATCCCAAGATGGTGGTCGCTAAAACTGCAATAGGCAGAACTAGAGGTCCTTAGAGGAACCATACGATAAGATATTTGAGAACACATCCCTTCAATTACTTCTGATGATGAGGAGTAAAACGTTTAACTATCAAATCCAAGAATGGCTACCGGTCTTCGGGCCATAGTTTGTACCGATGCAGTCGCGCAAAATGCAATATGCAAGCATACTTGGAGTCCTAGGGGAAACCTACATTATGAAATTTGAAGAGATGCTTTCAGTGCTTTTCTGGTAGTAAAAGCTGTAACAAACCCTTAACTATCACAAAATCCCCAAGATGGCTACCTGGGCGGTCCATCTTGTTATGATCTGAATCAGTCCCTAACAAATGCCAATATGTCACAACTGGGTCCTAGGGGAACGCTAACATATAAATTTGAGAAAGATTCCCTTCAGTCTTTCTGAGAATTTAGCAGTAACAAACTTTAACTATCCAAATCCAAGATGGCGGGCTGGTCGGCCATTCTTGTTGACCGATCAGTTCCCAAAATGGGCAATATGCAGCACTAGGGTCCTACGGGATACCTACATTAATGACAATTTGAGAAGAATCCCTTCAATACTTTATGAGAAATAGCGGTTAAAACTTTAACTATCAACATCACCAAGATGGCTGCCTGGCACGGCCATCTGATGAATCATCCGTTCAAACATGAGAAAGTGATGCGTGCCCAAACTTACATATGCACATCATACGGGTGCCTAGGGGAGATCCTTCAATTGGTGCTTTTTGAGATTAGACCGTAACAACTTTATCTAGTGGCATCCATGGCGATGGGTCAAGGGTCCACGATCTGTGTTTCGCGCGATCAGTCCACAAATGCAATATGCACACTACTGGGTCCTAGGGGAACCTAATATGAAATTTTGACAGAAAAGATCCTTGCAGTAATTTCTGAGAATCTAAGGCCATAATCGAGGGTCAATTAAACTATCAAAAATACCGAAATGCACAGCGACACTTGTTCGGATAAATGAGTTGACCGATCCTCGCCACGTTATCTCTCTCGCAAGTCGCTCCGTGACCGCACAAACTAGAGGTCCTAAGAGGAACTCTCTCTCTCGTATCAGAATCAATGTTCCCTCCAGTACTTTCTGAGACAATAGCCCCGCCCAGTACTTAACACTATCTCATTTCCTTCACGCGAGAACATTTATACCCATTGTGTAACATAAACTTAACTATCTCAACCATCCAAGATGGCTGCCTGGCGGCCATCTTGAGTTGATATACAGACTACCAGTCCCACAAAATTACAGATCTCATGCCCACAGGACGTAGACAGGGTGCCTAGGGGAGAACCCTACAATATGAAATTGAGACAAGATTCGCACACTTCAATGAGCTTTATAATGAGAGAAAATATGCCTGAATTGACCGGATGAACAAGAATTGTCTAACGAGACACCTGTCCGGACCAGTGGAAAGTAGGAAACCGGACGGTATTGTTCCCAGCGACACCTGCTGCGGACAAAGGACGGGGGAGAGTAGGAAAGGGATGTCCACGGACGGACGGGACCACCGGACGAAAAACCGTGAATGATTGCGAGCAAACTTGAGTCCCACCCATCCGGTACAGGGGTGATGCAGGATTACATTTGATGTGCTTATTTTAGCAGTATGGGATGATGATTTTTACATTTAAACAATATTGATGTTCATCGTGCATATAACAGTAATACTGAATAAATTAATTTTCCAACACATATTTCAACAATCTTAAGGAATTTTAATGTATTATTTAAGGATAAAATTTCTTATTATCTCCCTTGGACCAACACAGACTGAATGATCACTCTCTACTTTGTACATACTTTTTTGCCAACTTGGCACGCTCCTCCTTGCTGTAGTCGAGTGAGCCAATAGCGCCAGCTCCATGTGTAGGCATGAAACCTATAATGGCCAGGAGGGCAGTCCGAACTAAAAACACACAAGTATCAAAATCAAATACACTGGTCAGTATAAACGACCATGTTAAAATATCAGGGGCATAGTCATAATTCTTTTTGAAATTAAAGCTTTAACAGTTCGATCTATGTGGGAGGAGTGTTAGAAAAGGTCCAGATCAACAACATACAAGATCAGCATCAAAGTCATATAAAATTCCATATCTATTGTCAGTTTAATTTGAATTTATTTTCACCAGAAAAAAATGTGGGAAATGGATGGTTAAATACAAATATTGATGGAGTCTTGTCAAAAAATATGAAGTATATATTACTATAATTTATGTATTAATGTCAACTTATAGCCAATCACTTGATTGTTGAAGTTTTATGGTTAAATTTGAGTAAAACTTACTTGACCAAGATGGCTGCCAAGATTCAGGATGGTGACCAGATATACTCAAACAGATTTTTTTATACACTTCAAATCTGCCATTGGGCTGTAAAAAAGACAGATTTAATGCATTTCATGAAAATAAATTTATAAGTTCAAAGCAACTTAAGACGTTTCAACATATACATAATTATTTTAATATTACAGTATATGATCAAAATCTTGGATTTATTCCATGTGCTGATGTCAATGCTAAAAAAGATAATAATTTATTGAGTTTACAACAAGACTATGATATACATGCACATAATATTACCAGTATATTTTGTTAAATCATGATTTACATAATAGTATGTTAGACTGAGATAATACTTTAGGCTTCATCAAACACTAGGAAGGGGCGTGCCATCTACATTTGACAGATACAACAAGAGATCCCAGAGGGATCTTGGCGCCCACCCAAAAATGATCTATGTCTGACAATGGAAAGAGGGATCTTTTCCCTGCTTTTCAAACTTTTTCAAACACACTACATATAAAATTTGAGACAGATCGCTATAGTACTTTCTAAGAAATAGTGGTAACAAACTTCAACAATGAAATCTAAGATGGCGGCCAGTTGGCCATCTTGTGTACCGATCAGTCCCGAAAGGCATTATACATCAGTCCTAAAAGGTACTATGCACAACTAGGGTACAAAGGGAACCTATGCATGGAATTTGAGAAAGATCACTTCAGTACTTTCTGAGAAATAGCGATAACAAACTTTAACTATCAAAATCCAAGAAGGCCATCTTGTTTACTGATCGGTCCCAAAATACAATATGCACAACTAGGATGCTAGGGGAACCTGTATATGAAATTTGAGAAAGATCCCTTCAGCACTTTTTGAGAAATAGCGGTAACAAACTTTAACTATCAAAATCCAAGACGGCCATCTTGTTCACCGATCGTTCCCAAAATGCAATTAACACAACTATGGCCCTAGGGGAACCTGTGTATGAAATCTGAGAAAGATCCCTTCAGTACTTTTTGAGAAATAGCGGTAACAAACTTCAACTATCAAAATCCAAGATAGCCGCCTGACGGACGAAAGGCGATTTGAATAGCCCACCATCTAATGATGGTGGGCTAAAAAGTTTCTAGTTTAATTCTTGCTATGAGAAGAATGGAAGCATAACCACAGACTATGACAGTAAGATGACAGACACTATCCTCTATACTAACAGTGTATTAGTTCAAATTCCTTATTACCGTGAGAAGAATGATACTTGGAGGCTTCATTGGGTACTCTGGTGGTAGAATGATCCTCCCATGATATAAACCTCCGTCAAATTCACTCTCCCCAGGTCCGCGCATTGTGAAATGCCACTCAAACAGGTTGTCCTGCAGCAAAATTAAGTTATTGGCTAGTTTATAATAATTCATCAAATATTATATACAGATGAACTGTATAATCTAATACCACAAAAAATTGAATTATACATGTATATCTAGCTAGCTGTAACAAAACCTGATGTCTTTGTTTTCTCTTTTTTATACTGTCTGTTTATGTGAATCCCAGTTAAAACGGCCCCACTGTTAAAACGGCCCCAGTCAGAACGGCCCCACTGCAATAACAGCCCCAGTCAAAACGGCCCCGTTACAAAAAATGTTTAAAAAAGGAACGCATGTTTATTTCAGCTTATATTCAGCGTTGATTTTGTTTATTTTATTTATAAGAATTTATATTTTGCTTGTACATTATAATGATAGAAAAATACGAAACACGGCACCAAGGACGTATATGAGACATATAAATCCTTGATGGCACTAATTTGTAACTAATCATTTCATTATACATGTAGAATTTATGCCTAGATATTCTACAATGCTTGTTACAGTGAAATTGTTTAATATCTTTGATAGGTTTTCTTGCTGTGTTTTGTTCTTTCTTTTGTACAACCTAACAACACTACATTGTAAATTATACACCTCTGTAAAACATTTCTTTGGCAGAATAAATGTTAAATTATGGATACTTTTGTTTCTGATATTTTATTATTAGATCAACGAATGATCAAATTGGACGCAAATAGCCGTGAAATTGGTCACGGTTCTAGCGATGTACATTTAGTCTTTTAATATAGTAAATGAAATATACGTGTTTATCACGGAGACTATAACGGACTGTGGGTCATAGACACAATCATATTTCATTCGAAAGCTTTAATTTAATTTTTCCATAGCCTCGGTAAAAAAACAAAAACATTAATACAGATGGCTTTTGCTGGAAATACTTTCGAATTAACTTCATACAAACATCTTATTATTGCATACATCTCGGTTATCTGCATAAGGTGTAAATATATATAGAAAGGAGAAGAGAAAGGAGAATATTGCATTTTGCAATAACGATAGTGAGGGTGAATTTTATTTCCTTAAAAGTGCAAAGTGTATGAAGATTTCATATTAGAAAACCATTTTTTGTCCGATATTCCAACATGTTTAAGTTGGTTCAATTACTTAATGCTCAATTACTTAATGCACAAAATATAAAAGAATAAAATAATCTTTGTAACTATATTTCATTAGCCCTAGAAAAGAACATTACTGTAATTAAGATTAAGACCAAGTTTTGTGCTCTCTTTCTCTACTACAATACATTTCAATTTTATCAAGAATGCATGTTTTTATCAAAGTTGTGTGAGTGTGGCGTATATCGTCACTGTAAACCCAAAGCAAATAGAGAATCTGAACCCATAACAAGTTATGATTGACAGTTGTCACCACAAGATGAATTAGCCGTGGTCAGTGTATACCTAATTATATGGTAATTATATAGTGTATACGGTGTAATTGTAAAGGCGCTGATATCCCACAAAATTACGGTAAACTGTACGGGAAATAACAAATCAAATCATGAATATTAGTAAATCAATACATGTCTATATATAAAGGATACAATTCAATTCTGCCTCATACATTCTGTTGGTCTCATGTAAAACTCAAGCCGTTCTCTTCGAAATTTCAGTGCATGTTATCATAATTCACATAATTAAAACTTATTTTAACGTCTTTCATAACTAAGAACAAACATTTGCTCAAATTCACTAAATTTTTGACACATGTACATTTGATTTCTAATAGTTTAACAAAATGTTTCACATACTATCATTTGGACGTTTTCTATTAATGAGAAAGATAATCTATTTCTTGTAATTTCTTAGATACTGATATGTGAGCTACATGTAATTCGTTTTGTAAGATAATGTTACAAGCAAAACTTACCACATATTTTACAGTGAACGTTTAGAAGACAAATGTATATAATCAACACATTGAACATATTGAAAAATTTTGCAATAATTAAAGATTTGAATATATTCATTACTTTAACTGCATTCTCAATATTTTCCGTTTGTCAAAATATCAAAAACTCCTACTAAACAAGTACAAGTAATTTCCGAGTTAAATGCTAGCACTTCCCTTTTCAACATTATCTTCGTCTCAACCATTCATGAAATGATGAGAAATCAATACTAAAAGTATTTTGAAGACATTTCAAATTGATTTCTTACTTGAATATTAAATCTATCAAACGCTGCTAGAGATCGTGAACGTAAAAAAAATCATCATTCGCAACATCACTTACTTGTATATGTAGGTATACAGTATTAACCTAACCAACCATCTTTAATAAGATAGACAACAAACATGTTCACATTCATTTAAATTTACTTTTAATTAATCTCAATGTGTTCCGTCATAAGCTTTGTCTTATATCTGCCTACATAAAAGTGAGGCCGTTTCGACTGGGGCCGTTTTAACTGGGGCCGTTATTGCAGTGGGGCCATTTTAACCGTTCTCCTGTTTATGTAGCATTTTCTGAGTTTTGCTTCCTGTGTTTATTTTGCTCTGTGATGGATTTTTTTATTTTTTAGATCAAGTGAGTTCAAATATATTTTCAGGCTTTTATCAGATCAATTTGAATTGACTGTTGACTGCAATTCTATTATTACATCAGACACATTCTTCCTGTATGTTGCTATAGTTATAGAGATTACCATAATTTCTGGTATACCTCTAAGACTATGATGCAGTATGGCTATTGTGATATCTCATACCTCTAAAGGCTGGGCATGGTATTGTTCTGTGGGCTCCCTCAACTCCTGAGCTTCTTTCATCAATCTTTTCACAGCTAAAAGTTACAATCATAAACAATTTAATTGACAAATGAGTACCCTTGGTAATTAAGATTAAGGATACATCTTGTACAAATGAATGTCAATTTTTAATACATTTAAACTAAATTTTTATGACATGTTTTGATACATATAAACAAAATTGTTTCATTTGATGTTATTTACACAAGGGTCCCAAAGAACTCTAGCAATTTAATGTGTGATGTATACTGGTAATAATTGTCAATTATATATTTTTATACAGCTTTGTATAATAAACAGCAGCACTGCAGCACATAACAACCTGCAGATATACACACAAGCCTATATGAAATAAATTCAATATAGTGCAGATATAAGCTAAATAATGCTGTAAATATATTTTGCTGGAACTCAAAGTTATCCCTTTAGCCCCTTAAAAATCTTTTATTGACTATTTGCACAATCTAATTGAAATACAGATCCTTATAACCACTCCATTCAATAGAGGAAAATATCACATAAGGGGGTCATGTTCGGATGACCTTTGTAACAGGTGTAATTCAAATCCATGTATTTTCTACACATTGCTACATCAATTGACAATGTCATTTTGTCCCAGTTTATATATATCATTAGCTTTCTTGCGCTGTTTGGGCGAGATGACTTTGTACACGAAAATAAGTCTGATAGCTTTTTCAAACAATTTCGTCCCCTTAAAGTCACATTCAAGATTCTGGTACATTGTAGTAGCAATTTGATTGGTCATTTCCAAAGGTCATCTGGACATGACCCCTAATGGGATGTTGTCAGATCACTTATCCAACGCAGTGATAATAAGGATATGCATTTTAATCAGATTGCTATTTGCATTGTAATCCGGATGTTTCCAAAATCGATTAGATTGTGACCGATACAAGCGTTTATATGATACGCCACTTAAGTTTACACAAAATGAGTGTATTTAGCACAATCTGATATCAATAATTCATCACTGATAGGTACTCTACCATCTCTTATTAATTGTTTTTGAAACGTTACAAAAAGGGTTACTATAAAATAGACACATGAATTCTGGTCTACAGTGTAGTTGTTGAATTTTCTTCTCCACTTTACTTTTCAGCTGCTGCTCAAAATATGAGCTTTCCTACAGTCTGATCATGGCTGTCAATTTATAGAGCTCTAGTTACATGCATATATATGTAGTTTCTACAATGTAACAAACATCATGACAGGTGCTCCAAAATCTGAAGTGGACCAAATCAAATACGTTACCTGGGCTGCGCATACTATACATGCCCCGCATACTGGACATGGTGGCTTCTGATTTTCTGTGACTTCTTGTCTGAGGAAGTTTGCACCTAAATATAAAGTAACAGAGAAGTGACAGATTTAGACGTGGCTTTATCACATCTGTTGGGGTTGTGTATTCTAGCCAATCAGAAAAGTCTTTGCTCTGGTCACTGGAACGCTTTCACTCTATGTCGATGCGACCCCATGCATTGAAGCGTGTTAAAGACAAGGTCTACTTTCACATTCGCTGGCGAGTGAAGAAGTGGAAAGCATGACTTTCTTGAAACTTTGTTATTTACGATCTAAGAATGTTCCGTTGTTTTCGAAAAAGTTTCAAAACTTTATCAAACAGCAACACAGATTCAGTAGTAAGAAACAGCGGCGTTGGGTAAGTGCCTAGTTGTGACTTGTTATGTAACGTTATACAGTCGAGGCTAACAGGGGATGCAAAAATTTAATACACGCTTCGTAGTTGACTTGTTTACTGTTACATAGTGATTTGTCATCTAACTACGTCTAATAGTGATGAACAGTTGAATTACAATATTACTGTAATTCACATGTTCATTTAGTGTGTATAAATTACATACATAATACTGTAGTGATTTTGAGAATATTGAGTGTTTTATTAAAATGTTGATATGTTTAGGAAAGATAGACCTTTAATTTAGTGTATATAGGGAACATACTTATAGTTAAGTCAATCTGTTCAACTCAAGTACGGAGGCCTTTGAATATGGTAAAGAGCGTGTAATAGTAGTCTGGTATAGGTTTACGCATCTCACTTTGGTTCGCAGATAGCACCTTGCCATTTAAACGCTATAGTTTACGGAGACACTGAAAGTCAGTTGTTTACACGTAGTGGTCATCTAGGTAGAGATGCATACACAATTTTGGTCAGTGTCACATTGGGGACATCGTCTTGGTCCATATTAGGCATATGTTGAGTACATACATAAGGTAAAATGCTAGGATTGGTCAAAAGAACAATTTGGGATTTGTAAATAGACTTGTGCACAGGCGTTTGTAATATATAATGAATATTAATGATAATCAAAATCGGATCAAATTGTAGAAGAACAGGGAAAATACACATTCCTGTCGAGTGCCCCGACCAGGAATCGAACCCGGGTCTCCGGCGTGGAAATCTACGGCTCTACCGACTGAGCCAAAGAAGCATGCTCCGTCAGCTGAGTGACAGAGACCGTATTTAACACTATTCACAAGTCACACCGACCCGCTCCTTTTACAAAATCATATAGAAATCATCTAAATGATTCTATCCGATTTTTGACTATCATTAATATTTATTATATATTACTAACGCCTGTGACTTGTGTGAACATTGTGTGAAATAGCTGCGATGACGTAGCTCTGAACGACGGACGGAAGATTTCTTACGGAGTGGAGGCAGGGTATGATTATTCGTTCTATGTGTGAAAGAGCCTGGCCTGGAGGATTAGTGTGAAAGTATGATTTGGATATATACTTTGTTGTTATCTGTATGGATTTTGGATTCACTGTGGATTAATAAAGTTCGGAACTGTATCCATTTTGTCAAGTCATTTATCGCACCACATTTCATCCCAAAAAGAACTCTTATACGTCTTAATTGTTGTCACCGTTGATACGGAAACAATTGTTGTGACGTTACGGTTGGTGGCGGCTATAAGTTGACGACGTTACATTACGATCAAAATATAGAGCTACCATACAATGTACATTTTGTTTTTATTGTTATAGCAAAAAAGATATCTACACTTCTGATGACTTGGAGTCATTAAAGTTGTAATATAATGTATATTTCATGCTACAACAGTTAAGCTTATTTAGGTCTTGAGTCCATACTGTAATTCACATGTTCATTACTAAGTCTGTGTGTACGTGTTACTATCAAAATATAGAGCTTCCGTTCAATCTACATTTTGTATTTATTACTGAACTACCACTCCTAGATATAAATATTACACTAAATCTTAATGATGTATGAAAATAATAGCAGACAAATTCAATATAATAAGACTAAAATGCAACTATTACTTGTATAGGCGAGACCAGGTACATACATACCAATACCCATAGGTAAAAATTACAAGTACAGGTACATGTATCTAACACAGGTGTCAATGGCACTGCCCATTACCTGTATAGGGGTTTTAGAGGTCACACCTGACTGGACGTAGTGCACTACTAGTTTACCTGTAGTTTAAATGTAGTGCACTCCTAGTGCACTAGGGTGTAAAGGTTAGCTTACACTCAACTGTACACGTACAGTGTATACACAAAAAAGTGACAATAAATTAATATTTGGTTCTCACATGCATAGCATTTTTTCAATTTATAGGTAAGGCAATTTGATTTTGGAGTGAAAGAATCACTGTATAGATAAACTTACCTTATTTCAGTAACCAGTAGCCACTTTTATATAACCACCACACAAAAACATTTTTACTACAGCCATTGGTAAGTCTGAAGATACCTATAATATATTGTTAGCCTTTACTACATACAAGACAGTGAACAAATTCAGATCTGCATGGCAGTCTGCCATTACTCTAATTATATACTTCCTTGTCACAGACGAGATATACAGACTGTACACTCTATTGGATGTGTATTATATTGTTATAGATAGAACAATAATGAATCAACATGTATTAATAGTGGACAATGTCACCTCAACAGAATACCTAATTTCTGAACACTTCCTGTTGGTCTACATAAATATACCATTTATTTTAATGTTTGTCGTATAATGAGTACAATTTGTTTTACTGTAGCAATTTTCAGTTTCTTTTCTTCACACACATCTCTCATTTGAAATATATTTCTTATAGCCTTGTGTTTTCTGCAAATATCCTCAGTTTTCCATTCATTTTTCAATAACATCCATTTAAAGACCTCTATATTATGATAGATACTGTGGTAACTGGGAGAGGACTTATTTTAGGACGGTTCTGAATAATTACATTTGGTTTGAGGGTGTCTTTATGGTAAATATGGATTTTAATTATTACACTTTTATTAGGTCATGTATTATCTGCAATTACTTTTTGGACTTATTTTATGATCAATAATCATAAATAATAATGAATCTTCATTCTTGAGAGGGATTATATATATGAGGATTAAATACAATCAAAATGGTTAAGTAATGCATTAATTTATATAATTACAGACAAAGAGATCTAGAGAGCTGTCAGGCACGGACAAGGCCTTAGAACACTTTGACTTGTTCTACAAACCTGTGTTTGGGGATGTATGGCCGTCTATCAGGATTTCACTACTTACAACTCAAAAATACTGTGCCTTAGTAAACAACTTTGTGAACACAGAAGACGCTATTGACAGACTGACAGATTTAGGAACTCACAATATATTAGAACATGTGTCTGAAGTTTTACATGGCACTCATCAATCTGGTGTAAATACTGACAATACATTTGATTTTAAACGGGACACTAAGAAATGTTCATCAGATGACAGTGAGGAAACTGACGTTTATGAGGATGAAGATTCAGAAAAAGAAATTACAGAAGAGGAAGAATTGTTAACTTTACTGAGATATGAAAAGAACACAAGTTTAGAGAATTTTGTTCCTGTTAAAAAGGTTTATACGGAGAGGGAATTGTATGAGCAGGAAGATGTCCAGAAAAGTACATATCAGCCATCAGGTATTCCTGTAAATATTATACATGAGGCACCAGTCCAGATCCCTAAGGATCTGGGAGTGTATGCATATGAAAAAGGCAATACAGGGGACTTCCCTCCTCCAAGGAGCAATGCAAATGGCAAGCTGGGTAAGTTAATTGTGTAATGGTAGAACAAACCAAGTAACAGGCATAACAAGGTTACACAGCTCAATACTAATAGGACAATGACATATCACAATATCATTTCTGTAATATAGTGTTTTCTAGATGTTTGTAAACTGTAAAAAAATAACATCAAATTAATATATTTCCCATTGTTTTACATCCCATGTGTATAAGTTGATTGTGATAATTAACATTAGATTTTAATACAAAACATTTTACTAGTCTTTTCATGGGGATGACCCTTAATGCTAAACATAGAACTACTGGTATTGCCAAATGTCATGGTCTTAATCCAATTTAATACTGTCACTGTTTCATTTCCTTTGTTTTATCTAGAATATTTCTTGATGGATGGTGCTTCAATCTTACCTGTTATTGCCCTTGACCTTCAGCCTTCAGACAAAGTCCTTGACCTTTGTTCAGCTCCAGGAGGAAAGACTTTGGCAATGAAGCAAACTAATCTACCAGGTTTGTCATACCCTGTTTTAAAAAAAGGATACACATTGTGTATCCCCTAATGTTAAAAGCGCTGTATTGTTGCCTTGTTACTGTTTGTAATAGCTAAAAAAAACACAAAGTATGTCTCATATTTTGTATGTTTTATAATTTCAACAGTGTGTAGCCATCTAGGTCATTGTTACTATAAACAGTACAAAATACATCCATTTTGATGTTGTTTCTCTGTAGACTGCATACCATTTTAGACCAAATAAACATTCAGGAGGATTAAAAGTTACAATATTGAGGGACGCTTTATTGGAACCAAATTTAGGATGAACATATAAATATTACACAAAGTAAACATAGAAACCATATTAAACTAATTTGCAAAAATAGAAAGACACAACATGGTATTCATAGTTTCAGTATATAGCATTTGATAAAGATTTGAAATCAAGGTAATGTGAGGCCTTGAAAAGTGTTTATAGGGACATGGGTCAACTGCTGTACATACATTTTCCAGCTGTTACACGAGTTTGCATACTTTGTTTATTTGTTTGATTATTTTAACGTCTTATTAACAGCCATGGTCATGTAAGGACGGTCTCCCATGTATGCAGTTTAGACTGTGGAATGTTCGTGTTGTGTCTTGTATAGTGGAACTGTTGCCCTTTTTATAGTGCTATATCACTGAAGCATGCCGCCGAAGATACCAAGCAACACACCCCACCCAGTCACATTATACTTGCTTCTTATAAAACAATTGTTGATTTGTTTGTTTCAGAAAGCATTTTTTGTAATGACTTATCTGGATCTCGGCTGAAGCGCCTTGAGAAAGTTATAAAAAGCTACATACCCGACCATACGACTGATGATATCACACTAAAACAACAAGATGGCCGAGAGATGACAACGCCGAGGTTTAACAAGGTATGATCTGCAGCACACTGTTCCTTCCAAGTTAACTTTAATGAAAGAAACTTACCGGTATATTTCACCATGTAGTCATGTTATTTTCACTGATAAAAGTTATGTTATTGTTCAAGACTTAAAAAAAAAAAAAAATGCTGCAAAATAGAAATTCTGTCATCTACAACCAAGAGGATATTTTTCCTATGTCTTGTTAATTTTTGCACAAAATAATCATGTCATCAATGTTTTGTTATGCACATGTTTATGCAATTTTAAATGTTTGATATAGAAGTTTAGGAAGAACAAAAGTATTTTTAGCTCACCTGGTCCAAAGGACCGAGGTGAGCTTATGGGATACCGCAGCGTCTGGCGTCCGGCGTCCGGCGTCCGGCGTCCTGCGTCCGGCGTCCGGCGTCCGTCAACAATCGACTTCTTCTCCATAACCGCTGGTCGGATTTCAACAAAATTTGACTGGTAGCATCCTTATGGGCTACTAACTAAAAATTGTACAAATGATGGGGCTGACCCCCCGGGGGCCTGAGGGGCGGGGCCAAAAGGGGTCAATTTGGCTATTTCCATATAAACGACTTCTTCTCTGAAACTAAGCATGGTATAGCACCCATAATGCAATGGTAGCATCTTTATAGGGTGGGGATTCAAAATTGTGCAAATGATGGGGCTGACCCCCAGGGGGCCTGAGGGGCGGGGTCAAAAGTGGCCAATTTGGCTATTTCCATATAAACGACTTCTTCTCTGAAACTAAGCACGGTATAGCACCCATAATACAATGGTAGTATCCTTATAGTGTGGGAATTCAAAATTGTGCAAATGATAGGGCTAACCCCCCGGGGGCCTGAGGGGCGGGGTCAAAAGTGGTCAATTTCCATATAAATGACTTTTTCTCTGCAACTTAACATGGGATTACGCTCATAATGCAATGGTTACATCCTTATAGGGTTTGGATTCAAAATTTTGCAAATGATGGGGCTGACCCCCCGGGAGCCTGAAGGGTGGGGTCAAAAGGGGTCAATTTAGCTATTTCCATATAAACGACTTCTTCTCTGCAACTAAGAATGGAAGAGCACTTATAATGCAATGGTAGCATCCTAATAGGGTTGGGATTTGAAATTGTACAAATGATAGGGCTGACCCCTGGGGCCTTAAACGGCAATAGATGCGAGGTCAAAAAGGTCAATTAGGCTACTATTTTCATATAAATTACTTTGTCTCTGAACCTATGTATTGGATAGCATATTTGTATGGTATCAATAGCATCATTGTATGGTTGTGATTCAAAATTAAACTTTGGGATTCATTTTTGCTTATTTTTCTAATTGTCAGAGTCTTGTGATAATTACTAACAAAAAACCAGGTGAGCGATACAGGCCCTCTGGGCCTCTTGTTTGTTTTAGTGGTTTAGCTCCCAGGATGCTAAAACACAGACAATTGACAATTTATTGAGAGTATCTATGCATATTAACTCAAAGTTGAGTAATAAAGTGTGCAGTGGTAGACAGCTTACTGTTTGCAATTTTAAAATAACTATAGGAATTAGGTCCCTTTTCAGTTATTTAAAAACAATGATAACATTAAAATGTAATTGCAAATTTGAATGGGCAAATAAAGTAAGTAAATGGACAGAACAATTATTTTAAGATATGTTATCAAAACATTTCATGTTTAGTATTAACTTTCTGAGAATTACTTATACGATAGTTTTGACCTATAATGATGATAGAAAGTAAACAAGCTGAATCTATCATTTTGCGTATTAGTAGATATTCCCTATGTTTTTAGCCCACTATCATTAGATGGTGGGCTATTCAAATCGCCTTTCGTCCGTGGTCCATCGTCCGTCCGTCCATTAACAATTCTTGTTACCGCTATTTCTCAGAAAGTTCTTAAGGGATCTTTTTCAAATTTAATATGATGGTTCCCCTAGGACCATAATTGTGAATATTGCAATTCCGGTGAACAAGACATTTTGGATTTTGATAGTTAAAGTTTGTTACTGCTATTTCTCAGAAAGTACTGAAGGGATCTTTCTCAAATTTCATATGTAGGTTCCCCTAGGACCCTAGTTGTGCATATTGTATCTTGGAAACAATTGGTGAACAAGATGGCTGACCTATGGCCATCTTGGATTTTGATAGTTAAAGTTTGTTACCGCTATATCTCAGAAAGTACTTAAGGGATCTTTCTCAAATTTCATATGTAGATTCCCCTAGGACCATAGGGTGTATATTACATTTTGGGACCGATCGGTGAACAAGAAGGCCGACCGGCGGCCATCTTGTATTTTGATAGTTAAAGTTTGTTACTGCTATTTCTAAAAAAATACTCAAGGGGTCTTTCTCAGATTTCATATGTATATTCCCCTAGGACCCTAGTTGTGCATATTGCATTTTGGAACCGATCGGTGAACAAAATGGCCGCGCCGATCGGTGGCCATTTTGTATTTTGATAGTTAAGTTTGTTACCGCTATTTCTCATAAAGGACAAAAGGGATATTTCTCAAATTTCATATGTAGGTTCCCCAAGAGCCCAAATTGTGCATATTTCATTTTGGGACTGATTGATGAACAAGATGGCCGCCAGGCAGCCATCTTTGATTTTGATAGTTAAAGTTTGTTACCGCTATTTCACAAATTTAATTATGTAGATTGTACTTCTGTATGTACTGGTAAATGTTCCCTGCAACGTTTGTACTTCTGTGGGTACTGGTAGATGTTTCCTGTAACGTTTGTACTTTTGTATGTACTGGTAGATGTTCTCTGTAACGTTTGTACTTCTGTAGGTACTGGTAGATGTTCCCTGTAACGTGTGTACTTCTGTAGGTACTGGTAGATGTTTCCTGTAACCTGTGTACTTCTGTAGGTACTGGTAGATGTTCTCTGTAACGTTTGTACTTCTGTAGGTACTGGTAGATGTTCCCTGTAACCTGTGTACTTATGTAGGTACTAGTAGATGTTCCATGTAACGTTTGTACTTCTGTGGGTACTGGTAGATGTTCCATGTAACGTTTGTACTTCTGTGGGTACTGGTAGATGTTCCCTGTAACGTTTGTACTATTGTAGGTACTGGTAGATGTTCCCTGTAATGTTTGTTCTTCTGTAGGTACTGGTAGATGTTCCCTGTAACGTATGTACTATTGTAGGTACTGGTAGATGTTCCCTGTAACGTTTGTACTTCTGTAGGTACTGGTTGATGTTCCCTGTAACGTTTGTACTTCTGGAGGTACTGGTAGATGTTCCCTGTAACGTTTGTACTTCTGTGGGTACTGGTAGATGTTCCCTGTAACGTTTGTACTTCTGTAGGTACTGGTAGATGTTCCCTGTAACATTTGTACTTCTGTGGGTACTGGTAGATGTTCACTGTAATGTTTGTACTTCTGTAGGTACTGGTAGATGTTCCCTGTAACGTTTGTACTTCTGTAGGTACTGGTAGACGCGCCCTGTAACACGGACAGACATGTCCTTCTGGAGAATGATAATAATCTCTTTAAGAGCGGTAGGACGGGGGAGAGGTTACAGCTTCCTAACATTCAAAAGGAGCTACTGGTGTAAGTATGTTTTAAGTCATCTATTTTATCATAAAGACCATGGTGGTTTTTTTTTCCAAAATTAAAATTATTGAGTATTGCATCTCCAAGACTTGTAAAAATGATAATGATTCTGATAACGGAGAATATCACAACTGGTGAACAATACTTACTGTCTACCAGTACCATCATCCTTCTCTCTCAAAGTGGATTTGTGATGGTTCTTGTATATAGGTAATTCAACTTTATTTTACGTACTTAGCTAGCTTTTGTCACTATGTGTTCGAGTGTTGTGTTTATGTACCAAAGCTTAAGTATTATTGAGTGTTAACACTTTTTTTTTTTTATTTTGATGAAGGACATCTTGTGCATGATATTTGGTGGCAACTGTGGTTAAGTCGGAAATTTCAATACATTTGTTTTTTAAATCATGCCTAATATCATGTCTAATATTGGTACAAAGAAACAATACTCCATCACACAATCACAAACGCTAGCTATTGCCAGTATTGAACCACACAGCTAAATGCTCATATGCTACTAAACTTTATTTGTCAACTTGGTTCTTTGGATGTTAAAATTATGTGCTAACGTTTTCCTCCTTAGGGCTGGAATCCTGTCCTGTGAACAGGGTGGATGTGTGGTTTACTCCACCTGTACCTTGTCAGCAGCCCAGAATGAAGGCGTCGTGCAGTCAGCCCTACAGTATATATGGCAGGAAACAGACATCAACGTGGCGGTCGTGGACCTTAACTACATGGCAAAAGCCTTCAGTAAGACTTTTCGGTTCTGGAGACGCACTCGGTATGGACAGCTAGTTCTTCCCACTCTCAGCTGTAACTTCGGACCAATGTACATAGCTAAATTGAGAATATTAGAAAGACCAAAATAAAATTAAGAAGACAGAAATAATAATTTTATTTATTTCTTTTCCTCTTACCATAAATACCCTGCTACATGTATTACAGTAGCTACTGACTTTACTGGCAGATTGCATAACCCATTGTCATTGAAGTCCTTTTTCACTGTTGACACTACTCATTTGGTCAGAATGATGAAAATGATGTTTGAACAAAGTGTTATGCAAACTTGAACCGACTTGTATGTAACATGATCTGAGTATATTCCTGTAGAGTTAATTTGCCGTCCCCAGATTTGTCCGCCTCCTGCATCATTTCCTTCAACATCTGGTTAGAAAATGTCAGTTTATTGGCGTCAACAGCCTCACGTAAATCCTCAAATGTTACATAACCCTTATCGCCCTCGTCCAGCAGCTCAAACGCCTGAAAGTATAACAAAGATTCAAATCCATGTGAATTTGCATATTGTATCTTAGTGTCAATAACCGAGTTCCTCTTTCCAAATGGTTATATTTGAATTGGACTTGAATTCGCACTGAAGCTTTATAGATCCAAGGTAACTGGAATTAAGAGCATTGCAATCACGACCTTTACTGAAGTTTAGGGACTTTATCTGTAAATAGAACGAGTTTTACATTTGTAAATGGAACGATTTTATTCAAATCACTGAACTAACCGAATTAACCATATTAGGTATACGGACACAAAAGTTAAGTTGGTTATTATGTTATTATGTTGGTAATGGTCACTACTCTCTCTGATCAAATTAATCACATTTACCTGTTTGATTTCGTCAAATGGGTCTGGACCATCCCCTTGACTTTTAATGATGAATTCCAGGAAGTTGGTAAAGGTCACTTTGCCTGTATCCCCAGCCAGTTCTCCTGTAAATATATATGAATTAAATTGTACATTATGGTATAGGTATCCTTAGACTAGTGTACAACTGAAACATATGCCATATGCAGCAAATTAGGGCTAATATCTGAAATCAGAATCATATATAGACCTAATGCTAATGGTAAACATTTATTGGATATGTTCACAATGTAAATGCTTTTTCACCATGTCTAATCTAGCAATGTATTGGTAATCCAAAAATAGTAAAAAGTTAATTAGCGCTGCTAAAACATTTACCTTTATTTGTCATTCAAAAATTCAGTTAATTTCTAATGCATAAACGTAATTGTCTTGCTAAAACTGTAACAGGTTATTGTCAATGCCCAAACTATTATCAGTTCATTCATCACGTTAAAAAACTTTTTGCCATACAGAAACTGTGAGTTTTAATTGTTTATGTTTAATTGTTTAATTATTTACAAATTATGAATGATAACTCGTCATGCTCAACTATAACACAAACTGTAGTTAACTGCCTATGATAAATCTAAAATTGTCGTTGCTAAAATTGTAATGAGTCATTGGCTATGCTGTAGGGGTTATAAGTTTATTTGGTTGAAGGCCCTGTGGACAAGCACACCGACGGGTACGAAGTAAACCATTTGTGGGTGTACTTACTGATCATGCCATCAAAGACTTTGGAAGAAGCACGGAACCCCAACATCTTCACGATCCTTTTGATATCCTTGTCATTGATGTATCTATAAGGGTTAAGGATAACGATATAAAGACTATTTTAGTGAAGATTATATAAAGACTATTTTAGTGAAGATTTGGCGAAAAGCAACCATTTGTAGAAACGTTTGAGGGTAGGTCATCTAGTAGCTGAATCAAAATAAACTGGAATTCAAAATGATACATGTGGACGTTTACAAAAGATCATTCTGTGTGGCAAACTTTCCGACTAATTTAGTCTTTTGACATATTTAAACGTTACGCTCACATGCCTCTGACGTTTCGCCAATGATAGTGGAATGTTTGTTAGCGATGTATTGGCCATCTTACCCATGAACTTACCCTTTTCCTTTTACATCAAACATGCCGAACAACAACCGCAGATCTTCGATCTCAGACCTTGTAAGCACTCTTGTTATATGACTAGGGAATTCAGAATCTCCACGAGTCCTAGAAAACACATTTTCTGCTAGTGAGGTAATGTCTGGTCGTTTCTCTCTCAGCAGAATACCGAATTTATCGTCTATTTCATGCTTAAGTTTGTCTGTTTCAGCATCTAACTTGGCTTTCTCTTTTGACAATGCAAACTTTTCCTCGTCCGTTTGAACCTTTTTAATGGCTGCCTTAGTTTTGTTGATGTCGGGGTAGAGCTCGACCCCCTTTTCTCTCTGAGCTTTGTCCATGGCCCGCTTTGTTCTCCTAACATCTCTTTTGAACTTTCTCTTTGCACGCTCTTCTTGTAGATCGTCCTGTTCCTGAAGTCTTTCCAATTCCAAGGCTAACTTGCTACGTTCTTTAACTGGAGGAGGTGGTGTTTCTTTCTGAACATTATTATCGCTCAAAGCAACACCCCCACTATCAACATTTTCTTTGACATTGCCTGTGTTCACGGTGCCGTTTTCTAACTCCGACTTCTCCGCTAACCCTTCACTTGGAGTCGTCCTCTGTATAGAAACATTTTGACCTGTGGTTGCTGAACCCTCTAAAGTATCAGCAACCGACTCCACCGCAGACCGAGTGTCCCTTTCTGTCCAATCTTCAGATTCTAAGACACTCGCCTCGGTCGAGGTAGTGAAACCACTGACCTCGGTGATCAGGAAGTGTCGCTGGGTGTCAGTATTGACATCGAGAATATCCCCTTTACCGGGATTTCGGTCATCCTCTTCCATGGTTTTAACTTCAAATAAACACAATAGAAAATCATTTATTGACCTGTAACGTTTTAAATACCAATGTTGAATATATATGTTGGATGATGTTTTATGTTTAAATGACTGTTGAAAACATCAGTAGCTTTTCCAAGTCAATATGAGTGAAAAATACTACGTATTATACCATTTGTATTAATCTTTATAACATTTAAATGTCACTTGTGAATGAAAAAAAAATACTCACCGTAGGAACTGTTTCATTTACACCATTTCGTCAGCGATCAGAAGAATTTACTGAAAAATAGACATGAAATCAATGTTATATTCCATCGTCACTTGCGTTGATGTGGTCCGTTTCCAGTCCATTAAATGTCTACGGGATTTAAAGTCCACCGTTTTCGATCGTCCTGGCTGTCCCGATTCGACATTTCTGGATTTTCACACCAATATGCGATCAGATTACCCCATTCTACCCATTAACAACTGTTTTTACCATTGTGTCCCTAAAAGAACAGTAAATCAATAGAAAATCAGGTGACAGTGAGATGGAGTTAGATAATGCACTGCATTATGTAAACTATACCTGACCTGATCCTACCTAGATACATTTCCCGAGGAGATATCGATTCTTTTCCACACACAGAGGAACCAGCGGTATGATGGGCAATCATTGATTTCCTTGTCTCAAACCTATGATCACATCAGCATTTCCTAGATATTTAATTCTAAACTTATCTCCCATTCACCATTTCATTTGACATGTTTAGTATGCTTACTGTTACATGTTGTCTACCTAGTATCAGTGTTTAAACCTAAAAGACCGAAGTTACTGTGGCGTAAGTCAATGCCAGTTATTTTGTATGGTATTGAGGTGCTGTATAAAGGTGGTTATTACTGCTAATTTTAATTGATTAATCCTCAGGTTTATCAACTACATATTCCAGTTCATTTTGAATTTCCAAATCCACGTTGAATATGACCAACTGTCTTGTTGTTAAAGCTCTTCCTTATTTCATTTATATCATTATATTGCACAGGTATTTGATGTTGATGGGCAGACCTCATGCCAAAGATAAGCCCCTCCCTTTCTCTGTGTCTCGTTATTATTGATGATGTTTTACTTATCATACTGGCTGTGATATACAATCGGATATTTATGATGCCCACTGATTCAATACTGGTTATACCACTTATAGGGGCGAATACTCCAGAAGATCAACGACAATGTTGGCTTTATGACGTACGAGTATGCGAGGAATTTTCCAATTTAGTTTGGTCAATATTACGTTATTGGAATGGATTGGTATATAAATACTGTATTAGACCTGTTGTGTGGAAAACTAATTCGAAATATTGAAAACATATTGGATTACACTTACCTTGTAATTACTATACCAACAATCTGTAATATTGATATGAATGGGATGTTGAATATAAGAGAATTAAAATGCTATGACTTTTAGTCGTTTCTCATGGCATATTCATACGCACAGTTAGTTTGCACTATACTTGTCGTGGAGTTGGAAATGATAACAGTTGGTTTGATTCAGCTTTGTCCTATTTGAAGCGAATGGTGGATAGCGATACGTTTATCTCCAAGCTATGTAAATCAAAACCACTGATAATACAATAAAGGTACACTATATCTGTGCGCTACAATACGATTTGAGGGTTTGCTAATTTAGTGAAAACAAAAGATGTATTAATACCTTCGTAGGTGTTTAATTCTTGCATGACCAACTTATACAGGGTAATGGAACAAGGCATCCGATATAGGTGTAACATAAAGTACTTTTTATACAAGAACATTATAGCTTATTACTTGTTCTACTCATTTAACATGTAATTTTGGTATTGAGTTATGCAAAATAATCGTATATCCCCTAGGTCCCAGAGTATTTCATGTTTTAAGTCATAGATAATTCGACATTTGTGTTATACCTAGAGTAGTTGATACAACATTTTATAAAGTAGTTATTGAACATTCAACAGTACGTATTTCAGTTTGGCCGTGTGATACTTGGTATTCAACATAGCCTCATATTTTATATGTATTTGTTGGATTTAACTGTCACTCGGATGTTAAGAAGGGTATTGAAGGTAATGGAAACTAAATAGACTGCAACACATTTGTCAGTTTGTATTTTCGAGGCTGTGATCTTAGAGGTTGTAAGAGTTTCATTTAGTTTTTTTGGATATATATCAATTTCCAAATATTGTCATGGCAAGAACGGCGAATACCAATACGATCATACATAACTAACCTTAGTCTTCGCCTTGTATTTACGGCTATATATCTGTTCTATTTCATTACTGTCTTCTCTTTTACGACTTTTCAAAGCTACAATTTCACACAAATCCTTATCATTAATAACTGTAAAGTTGTGTACCTTACAGATCAGATGACAATACTGTAGGTGTTATGTAGATTACTAGTAAGACTAGTGGTGATATAAAACCTGTCCCGACGGCGGTTCTGTATAAATCTTTATAAACACAAAAATTAATTAGATTCGGTTATATTTTCACTTCTCTTATTTACGTTAACGCGCGATGTTTTTAAATTTTGTTTGGTGGTACTATGATCTGTGGCAGCTATTCAGCGAATGATTTACTATAAATAACCAGGTAATTACATCCTTTCTTTGACGCTGAAAACATGTTGGAAAAAAGTGCAATACGCATTGGAATAATTTGTCAATTTAGGTACAAAAAAGATCGACGTTTCTTAAAAAACGCAAGTGCCAATGGATGATAAATTAGGGTTTTTACGCTAATGGGGTGAGGAAACAGATAACCTCTTGAATTAAGGTAAACGTTTTCGTGATTAATTGACTTGTAAATATACAACGGATATCTAACAAGGATTTCACATGTAATTACAAGTAGGATTTGTAGAAAATATATGTAAAAGTACGTAGAGGTGAAATAGTGAAATATACAGATTATAAGTATGTCATTGGAATAGTCTAGACTGGATGTTACAAGTCGTTAGTGCAATTATTGCCATATGCTTTACGATTGTAGTTGAATAGTTGCAGAACAAAAAGTATTGACAATTGTATATACGTTAACTTTGGTAGAACAGATGTGATTACTTAGTTTTGACACTTTAACTATAGATTGAGAATATAACCGCAGAATGTTCATACCATTTATATTCTTGTACTAAAGGAGCAACTGCATTCTTTGTAACATTGCTGAAATCATGTGTTATTTAAAGCATACTGACCTGATATACGTGGGTCATATTAAATAATTAAATAAATACCTACAAATGCAGTGAAAATTTTATTTCATTATCACTATGTATACAGGACACTAAAGGAATCATCTGTGCAAAAATGTTCAGTTTTAGTAAAATCGACCAATCGTAAATTTGATTTGTCAAACAATATCATTATTTAAAACAATTAATCCAAAAACAGTATAATTGTTTGACCTACCTGTTCATTAGCGACGTAATTCCATATAGACCTGTTTCAACAAATGTCAAAGTAAATAGACACCATTCGTATTAGGCCTATATATCTCTGCACTGAATGGTTTATAACAGACACGACGAATACTTCAAGTAAGAGTTAAGGTAAACAACTATTCTTTAATTCTAAAGAAAACATTTCGTCTACGTAGATTTTTTCTATCTATGGTTGAATGAGATCTGTTTGAGTGACTGGTTTATATATATGGTATCGCATGCCTAATCTCGTAGGCCCGCTACTTAACGTTGGCGATACAAGACTTTCATTGAAAGGCGTCGCCCGCAGGTGCGTGACGTGAATATAAACTTTGAGTCAGATAAGGACACCTTCCTTCTCCGATTTGAAACCCAAAACTACATGACTCGAACATTTAAAGAACCGTCTGTGTACAAACTTATCGAGAAAGTCCAATCATGTAGAAGAATTGAAGTGAATTACTTTCATTTAAAACTCCAATATATGACATTTCTCAGGCAAATCTGATAAAACGGCAGTGGGTTATTATATTTTACCAGAAGGTCAAATTTCTCTGAAAGTTGGTATTATGTTGTGTAAGGTGTAAATTGCTACTCTGATTAAACATGTGCTGTTTAATAGGTTATATGGATTACTATCGTTCCAATATATGTTGTTTGTGTACGAGTTACGAATTAAGTGGCTAAAATGTAGTTTGGGAACGTATGGGAATTGTCAAATTGAATCTTGAAGTAAATCTAGAGTTATATTTATCACAATGCTTTTTTATATAAACGTTTAGCAGTAATAATTATGTAAGTAAAATTACATACATATTGTAATTTATAAATGTTTTTAAATTCAGAATCGCACAGGATCAAAATTAACATTTGCGCAGCTTATGAAAAATTGCATAATATTGAGTGATTTTACATATGCACCGGTACTTATTCTGACATCACGGTGATTCTATTACAAGCACGATAATATGATTTTGTCAGTTTTGGGCTGTTATTATTTTTTGTACCAATGCACTTAGCGTAGATGTTGGTGACGAGATTATATACTATATTTAAGTGACACTTGATGTCACTATTTTTAATTCTATAGAGGTATGAAGAAACATTGTTTCCAAAATTTGTTAATCAATGCTTATGATTAGGTTTTCAGACTACTTGATATTCAAATACGTTTCAATGTACGATTCCATTGATTTAAAGGGATATTTTCCAAATCAATACTCAAAGTCAATGTCCCTATTATGATCAGACGATGGCGTCGGGTTATCGCGCCATTCTCGGAATTGTTCATTTCATATAGGCCTAGGTATAATCATATTCTCTTTTCATACTAAATCAGAATTTTTGATTAGCCAATTCTTTTGTTTATACCCCATCATAGGATTTAGTGTGAATATAAAGACACCTTATTGGTTTATGGCAGGAAACATGAAAAGTTGGTTCAATGCGAAACATTGATATCATTGAACTTGACAGTATTATTACAATGTTATATAAATATTTCACGATCACTACAAAGACAACAACCTGTCACTACATAAGTATTAAAACAATGCCCTCAACGTTCCTTTATTACCACAGCAAAGTCATAAACGTTCCATCCAGTGTTAAAACCAAATATTAGTTTAATAATTACTGGATTATCGCCTACCTGAATCCGCCCATCACTAGGCCTTGTCTAATTACCTTGTCTCACCAACTAGGGTTAATATTCTGTTGGCGTTAACGGAAAACAAAATGTACGCGTCGGAATATTCTTCTTTTGGTCGCTACAATGCTACCGACGCTGCAGTGGGGACCTTCATTGCTTAATTGTTTTGGTCCTTGGTCGCGTTATGTCGCGTAATGGTAATAGCGAAAAATATCTTCTATGCTATCGGCTTCCTGAAAATTAAAAAAAAACATATATTACCGTCAATAATTTCGTGAATGAAGGAATAAGGAATGTATTAGTACTGGTCCTAGGTTAGTGTTTTGTTCTTAAACGACTATAATCAACGTCAATTTTACAAGAGTAAAATATACAATACATACCCAAATATTTTCGTACGTGCCGTAAGGAATATTAGATATCGTCCAAAGTCAGCGAAATCAATATAAAGGTACTTGTATATTTTTATAGTCAAAGTTTGTAATAAATTTAAATGATATTGACCAACTTGTTATCAGAAGGCATACATTTTATATGACATTGCGGATAATACAAACCTCTGCAAATATAGCCAGTTTGAGTGTCGTCATGTTTTGTATATAGTTTCCTTGTCCCTGATTCCTAATTAACAGTAAAACACTTTATATAAACATTATATCATATAAATGCTTTGTTAAAAGCAAACAATTATATAGGATGTTATTTCAATGCAAATTGTTACAAAAAACAACACACGGATAGATATCTAATAGGTAAATTGATGCATAAACATGCCAGTGCATAGTAAAACTAGTTAAATATTCTAAGAAATCGTCTGAAAAGGGATTGACCAAGGTTCTAGAACAACTTAATCTTGTTACAAAATAGTTTACATAAATATGAAGAAAATTTTGGAAAATTGAAAATATCGATTGTAGGTTCAAGTTTTCTGCCACTCCTCTTCAATACAACCAAAAACAACGAACATCGAAATGGAACGCATCTGTAATTTAAATACAAAATTATATAGAAATGGCAAATACATGCATAATTCAATTAAAGATATGTATGATTGTAAAAGGCACTTAACTATGGATCTGTCATACGATTTATTTTCGTTTGTCTACATCAACTCTTATGGCCTTTAGTTTAGTGTCTCTGAAGAATGCTTTGGTTATTTCCCTTAGTTAGCCCAGGTTATTCTCCTATAAAAAGTCACAATTGACTTGAATATGCTTTGCTCTGATATCAATTCTGAGATAAAAATTTTGAAAAAAATCTGGGCCATGTCGCGATCTCTAATCACAGTACAATGTAGTTTATTACACCAACATCGGACTTAGACATTATATATATATGCACTTCACCATACCAACGCACACACTTGTACACCGAAAATATCGAAACAACCAAACTTTACTTTGTATTTCGTTTTTTATTTAATTAATGGTCAGAATTGTACTTAACGGTCCTATTTTTTACAAGTTTCACACAACTTCGAACTTGTCACAATTTTATCTCGTTCGTGACGAAAGTAAGGATAGGGGACTAGTATGTTATTTGGCGTCGACGGCATCAACATTTGACTTTCAAGTATGCCGTTTTAATTCGTATCACAAACGCTATCAGTGTGAGGAGCAAATCATACGTTGTAGGAGTTTGACCCTACGTCACTGAGTGTAGGGTTCAGATGCTGTGAAACTTAGATATACTGACCTAAATCAAGAGGTGCAGGGCCCTGACGGTCACCTTACATTTGTATGTAAAAGACAACTTCTAAATCTTGTCCTTCTGTCGCCAGGGGTCGGACAAGCCTCATTTACATGTATATAAAATATAATAATAATATCCCTTTCCAATGATGTTTCAAACTAAATCTGGTTGTAAAACATGTTAGCGTTAAAGAGGAGTAGCAATTTAAACCACAATTTCCAAAACCTCTGTAACGGTATTTGCCTAACCTTTAGCATTGATGCAGGGTGATGCATCCGGACGTGTATGCTGCAGTCAGTGGAAATGTAACAACCATTATCTTACATCTATTTACTTTTAGTATTCGAACCAAATTCTGACAACCTATCTCAAGCAGAATTAAAATGATGACAAAAAGACAAGGAAATTAATTACGTTTACTTCTTGTTAAGCTCAATCAGTATACACTGCTTATGGAATCCTATATAATGATATAGTAAAGCGAAATAACAACAATGTGAAACTATTTGTTGTACGATAAAACGAAACCGAAACCACCTGGTTACTGACAGTGCGTTAAAAATAAATTGCTGAGTTTCAGAAACATTGTATTTATAGCCACACATCACATCTTTATAAATAAAGCCACGTTCTCAGAATTACCATTATAAATAGTTCTATGTGTGGTATTCCCAGAAGATACGCTGTCTATATAAATACACTTCTATATCTAGAAATCAATGCGGTAATATCCGTACATGCGCACTATGCTATATTCTGCTAATACATGTATGTATAATGCTCTGGATTGTGTTTAATCATTTATCACGTGATTTTTCATTGTAAAACATGCATAGTTTACATACATAACGTTCAGAGATATACCAAAAGGATGTGTTATTCATAATTTAACAAAACTAAAACACTTTTTATGAAGATACTTACTAGTATACAGCTCATGAATTAATATTCGTTTCAAATAAGATTATATGTAACAAATTAAAACGTTTTCTTTTAAGAACCTTACCATACACCAATAAAATCATCTAGAGGTATATGAAATATTTTATTAAATAAGAAACGCTTCATAACAAAAATTTTGGCATGTTATTTTTACTTCAGAAATATATTGAAAAACATAAGGTTTAATGAATTGTGCTGTAAAAATCATTCATGTATTCAGACAAACATATATGAGGCTTTACAAACATTAGTTACAACAGACATTATGCACTGTAAAATTCTTGGTTTTATGCCTGATGTATGTTAAGATGGAAACATACCTGCAGATATTATTTTACAATTACTTATAACACTCTAAAAATGTGAAATGAAATTGTAGACAACAATTTGGCTTCATGGTATGACCGTATGTACTCATTTTACTGCACTGTAGAAGCTCTTAATTTATTTGTAAAATTAAAATCTATGCATTGAAGTTCTGTAATTCTCAAAATGTTGGTAATTTTTGGTGATGAATAACATATCAAAAGCTCATCTTGATTCGTGAGTATGAACAATACGGCACATATAACTTTAACATGGCTGAATGATAAACTGTAACAAAATCATTGGAAGTCGGTGCTTTGTTTTTACTATCTTAACAATCAAATTAGGTTCTGGATAACGACAATTATGAGAATTAGAAGATATGAACTTCAATATCTGCGACAAAAATGATTGTATATTGAGAGAAACTAATCTTAAATGTGTCAATTGCATTTACAACCATTATATAATTATTCAAACCAACAAATTCTTCCCTACAAAGATGGTCAATAATACATTAAAGAACATATGATATAACTATGGTAACTTGTAAACAAAATAAACAGGTAAGAGAGGGGTCTGTGGTAGACCTATTATTTAAATGATCGCTCCATACATAGCTAACGTTTTGTACACTATTTTAACCCACAATATATATTTCCTAGAACGAAACGTACTTTCAATAAAATCTAGATGCACCAATCGTAAGTGAAATAACATTTTATCCTCTGCCGCGCCTTCGACCGTTTCGTTTTCTATCGCCCTCCCTTAATATCCAATTTCAGGAACAATATTATCAAATACTGTCAAGCTCTCTGTAATAATTCAAACGATGATAACAGATGCCATCAATAAGAGAGAATCAAATTCTTATTCAGTTGGTAAATGTACATTACGAATGATCACCAAATGTTAAAAGTCGCAAGTCGATTCTAGTTAGTTTGTATTCGTAAGCTCGCCGATGTGAATTAAACATATCGACAAAAAGAGAACTGTTTAAATAGAAGAGAATATAAAATTCTTCAGGTTGGAAAGTTAAACTTGCGCATCCATATCTGCCTCAGTAAGTGTCAATGTTTATAAAGCTGTTTCCATCACATCTTCCCTCCGGTTGTAGAACAATAGATATATGTCAGTAAGTGTCAATGTTTATACAGCTGTTTCCATCACATCTTCCCTCCGATTGTAGAACAATAGATGTATGTCAGTAAGTGTCAATGTTTATACAGCTGTTTCCATCACATATTCCCTCCGGTTGTAGAACAATAGATATATGTCAGTAAGTGTCAATGTTTATACAGCTGTTTCCATCACATATTCCCTCCGATTGTAGAACAATAGATATATGTCAGTAAGTGTCAATGTTTATAAAGTTGTTTCCGTCACATATTCCATCCGATTGTAGAACAATAGATATATGTCAGTAAGTGTCAATGTTTATAAAGCTGTTTCCATTACATATTCCCTCCTATTGTAGAACAATAGATATATGTCAGTAAGTGTTAATGTTTATAAAGCTGTTTCCATCACATATTCCCTCCGATTGTAGAATAATAGATATATGTCAGTAAGTGTCAATGTTTATAAAGCTGTTTCCATCACATATTCCCTCCGATTGTAGAACAATAGATATGGCTCATTACTGGATTCACGATCCGGATTGACACTGCCGGAGACAATACTATCATTACAACGATACCATGTGGTTCCTACACTGACTGTAGCAGTGTAATGGCCTCCATATATACTTCCTTGGTGGTTGATCACTCCAAACAGTTCATAACCAATATCCTGGTCCTGTAAAACATATCACACACTTTTAAAATTATAAACCACACCATACCTATCATCAATATAAATTACTACACTTTCTATTTGACAATAATTGCAAGTTGATTCTATTGGATACGAGCCCATCTTTTTAATAGTCCACGTTTGTTTTACGGACTACATCAAGCAAGTTAATGGAAATAGAAAAAAGTATTATATGTATTCCATTTAATACTACATACATTGTATGTATACTTTCCTAAACAAAGATTAATAAAAAGTTCCGTCATGTTATGCTTTCGGAAGCTGCATTGATACATTCCACACTGAAAAATTTATAATATAAATTAAAGATGATATGGTTAATATAAAGGAAATACTCATAAATAACTGTACCTTTTCTTTAAGTGTTATTTCACGGGTAATTTTTATCTTTGCATTGTTTTTGCGTATCCTCTTCGTTTGGTTTAAGGTGTACTTTATAAAAAAATAAAACAAAAGTCAATAAGTGACTTAATATACATGTTTTTATCCACCCTAATTGACTAATAGATATAGCATATCTGTACACGCAGTCTATTGCCCGTTCCAATACTCTTGTTATCTCCCTTTTAGAGTGTCATGGCGGAACTACATAAACGAAAACTACAACGCTTGCAATAATGATGACCTGAATAACTTCACAGTTTTAGACCTAAAAACATCTATGCGTCGTCATGGTCAATCAATGTTTGGTAACAAATCCGAAATTACTGGAATTGGCTGCATGAAAATGATGAAAAGGTGGTTGAAGAAAAGCAAAGAACAATTTGACAACACTTTTAGGAGAAACTCTGACGCATCCAAACAAAGTTAGGTCTAATGACTGGTCCGATGATATTCATCTTATTCCAGAAGCCTTTTATGATATTTACAATTGTATAGTGCTTAAAACGAACGGTAAGAAACAACCTTAATCCAAAGTATTCTACGATGATCGACATTATTATTTCATGATTTCTGGTCATGTTGAATTGACTAACTTAGAGTTTTAAACAATCTTCAGTGATCACTTCAAATCCATGAAAGTACCAGAGGAACGGTGTCAACAAATTGAATGCTTGACCAGGAATAAAAACAAAAGAAATGCTTGGGTTGAGGCTAGGAAGGACAGGCTAACTGCTTCTAACCTTAAACGCATTGCGAAAATGAGGGAGGGCACTCCTTTGGAGCCTACAGTCAAGGATATTTTTGCATTCACAGAAATTATTATAAACAACGTGCAGTGGGGTAAAAACATGAAGCTGCAGCTATGCGGGCTTACATTAACTTCATGAAAAGGGAACAATCAGGGATAAACGTGAAGCAAAGTGGTCTTGTGATCAACCCAAAGTATCTTCATCTAGGGGCAAGCCCTGGTGGATGTGTCTACTGTGGACATTGTAGTAATTCAAAAGGCAGTTGTCTTCTTGCGATAACGTGCCCATATTCAGATAAATGGAAATTCATTTCCTGTGAATAGTGTTCACAGGACTAAAATTCTGTTGCGAGTAGTGGGAAGGTAATGCTTAAGAGAACACATAACTATTGCTATCAAGTTCAAGGACAAACGGCTCTTTGTCAAAAACAATGAGGTGACTTTGTTATTTGGACATGCAGTAGGAACATTTCGGTAGACAAATGCTTTAAAATCCTTCTTGTGTAGGAATGCAAGGAGTAAGTTCAAATCAAAAGTCTTGGTAAATTGTCGATAGCAACGATTCTTTTTCGGAAATGTTGCCGTATACATGTTGTTCGGCATCCCTTATTACCCCTTTCAACCAATTTTTACCGAAATCGACGATCGCAATTTGAAAACACGGAATTGACATGGCCTGTTCCGAAAATAGAGTTGCATTATGCCACCATATAACAGCAAAATGTCATAATGATTTTTCAATAATGTTTTTGAGAAAAAACTGCGGAAAGGGAAATAGGAGAAGCAAGAAAAAAATATGACACTGAGCAAAACCAATGTGTTTCCACGACTCGTTTAGTGTGTTCCAATGGCCTGATGGAATGCTACCATATGTTAAAATGTAAATAATCACAACCTTACCTCCTCAAATCTCCCCATCTGTAAAACTAATATCCTTGGAAGTCTTGTGAAAACTGTCTGTTTTGTGGCTATTGTGTCTGAAAAAAATGTAGCAGTCACAAGATAGCGGATCTATAAAGACATGATATAAATACAAATGTATATATTGTGATATGCTCATTGATCTCCTAATAGAAATGAAGAAATCACTCTTTCCCTTACCGTTACGTGTACGATGTTCCTCTTGACACTTTCTGCATTCTAATTGATTTTTGCCGAAGGTCTCCTTTCCGCAAAAGTCTTGTATACAACCATTTAGATTCTATGAAGTGTAAAGAAAACAGTTTTAACGTGCATTATTATCATTAAACCAATTGTGAAACAAATGGAAACACTTCTATGACAATTGCTTTTCTCAGTTCGAAAATAAAATAAGATAATATACATGAAGCATAACATGCTATCGAATACGACCTTTTGTTTCGCTATGGGCATCAGGAGGCTTCTAAATGGTTGTTCCTCAGAATATTCCACCTGGAAGTGAAACGAATTTCACAATATATAAATAATATCACAACATCAGCTCATCATTTGTATTGGCAGTATTGTTCCCAATTCCTTTACATTTATAGTACCCATTTATACCCCATATGCCATAAACAAATACCTAACAACCTACTATTTATAAAACACAACAAACAAGAGAATGTAAAATGGAACAGTGTATTAAATTCAAGAGATCAAAGAAATACAAAATAAGATGGCCACTATATATCATTATACATCATTGGTAATTCAAAAATAAAACTACTAAAGAACAAAAAAACATATTTTGCCTTCAGGGCTGTCTAAGCTGCTGCATGAAAAACCTTCAAGTGACATATGGTAAGAGAAAATTTGAGCTGATACATGAAATTTAATGGTTGACAGGCGAGATTCCCGACAACGTATGAAGAATCAAATGGAATCCTGTATAGACCAAGTAAAAGTGAATACAGTACATAGCCAGGCGAGTCCTGAATTTACTGAAGAATCAGGCGAGAAAATGGGCCCGCACTAAGTACCTTGTAAATGTATGACCGAATGATTTTGGGCAAAAGGTCCAAAATGATCATGCGAAGTATGAGAAAGCCCCAAAGGAATGAAGTATTACCATAAAAACATGAATGCACTTTCTGTATTTACCTAAGTTATCAAGATATTGTTGTGCATTCAAATTAGAGTTCGACAAAATAAAACCATTTGCAGCAGAACTATTCATTTTGTATAGTCATAATATACTTACATCTTCACATGTGTTGTATTTGAACTGGTTCTTCATCATTCCTTCGAAAATACAGCAAGGGTTATCACCTGCAATTATGAGCATCCGTTCACTACCTTATACGACGAAAATGTACGAGATGTTCTTTGTATGTAATTACTGATATTTCTTCTAATTTCAACACAAATTCACAAGACACTGATAAGCATAAATTATGCTCTTCTATATACATGATATCCACTTAATGTGTTATCAATGTACATATACATACACTATCCATTCATGTATGTGTAGTACACATAAAACATTATTTTACATTAACAGGATTTTTTCACGTGTTTACTACTGTACCTGAATCATCCTGCAAACTTTCAAGAAGTGAAAGAAAGAATGAATGACTATCATCTTGTCTCCCTATCCTGAAATAATCATCTCTGTGAAGGAGAATAAAATATATCAGAATTCATATTTACTAATGATTCCATAGATCATTAATATTAAGATATTTTAATCTTTCCTTTAATCAACATAATGTTCACTCATGTTCTGTTCATTTTTGTTTTCATATTAACCAAAAATATAAATGCAAGAGTAAAATTGTATGCATTAAACGTTGTACACTTGATTTTTGTCAGCTAAAGTTGCTATGTACACAGCTTGGTCGATGTTATTTTAATATGACCGATTGCAAAGGTGCCACATTTGTTCAGGATGAATAATGCATAATTCATAGCGAACCTATTGAAAGGTATGACATCATTTTTTTTCGATTTTATTTTAGTTTTTGATTATAATTGAATAATGAAGAGTGATTAATTTTTTTTATTATTTATTTCTGTTCTGTTTTATTTGTTTGAAAATTGTTCACTCCGTCACTGTCCATTAATGTTGGACGCTCTTTGAGTATCGAAACGATCATTTACTCATATAATTGTATGCATCAGAAAATGTAGGTCAATAAAATTGTTCCCTACGTAGAGCGTTTGACAGTGAAATCACAACCCGGGGGGATTTATGAACGTCCATGTTGATGTTGTTCAGCGACCCCGAAAATAAATAACTAACATGTTTTCTCTTTGTTCCTTTCGCCCGATAGTAGCGTATTTCCTTTCTTGTATCCGAGGTAGTTTTTCCTGTAGAGCTTCCAGTGTGATCTTCCGAAAATTGACTTCAACGTTCCAACTCGGTGATACGAGATAAGTAACGTGTTAAGAGGCAGCTGGTACAAAAATGCCTTTTGGAGTGGAAGTATTTTATCTTTTTTGTTTGTTTATCCTCAAACACGTTCGTACACATGTTACACTGCCGTTGATTAGCGATCCAGCGATCTTGAAAATTCACTCGGGTTCCCGGTGATAATACATCACCTTTCATACATCAAGAGATACATTTACCGCATAATGCGGTTGACAAAGAAATTTCCTACGGCTAAACCTGACGGTCAGTGAAAACGAATCATAAATCAGCAATGGATGGATCAAACGATTTCTGAACGATAACAGCATTTCATTGCAATACAGATCAAAACTAAATGTTTATGATATGAAAAAGTTAGATTAAAAATTACCTATTAAAAACAGACTGGATGAGACAGAGCACCTTGCAAGAGTCGACGCAAGAACTACTATGCTTATCGAGTTCAATCAAGACGTCGTATAGCTTCTTAGCTCTTTTGTTTTGGCACTGTAATAGCAAAATATATTTAATTTGACACTAGTTGTACATAAATAGTAATTAGCAACACGATGAAGAAAATATTTACTGAACTTAACATTTCCTTTGAAAATTATACTCACTCGTTGAAGGAACCTTTGTTGTTGAGGGATTTTTCCTATGACCTATTATTGAATAAAAAGGTTTAAAACATAACACCTAATACCATTTGGAAAAAAAAACCTGACCCTAAACTATTTCTATATAACCATTTAACTCTAACCTCGTTTTTTTAATGAAGAGGCAAAGGGCTGCATTTATGTTGCATAATGCTTCAGTGATATAGCACTATAAAAAGGGCAACAGTTCCACTATACAAGAAGACACTTATAATGAATACACCGCAGTCTCCCAAAACACACACCTCGCACAACATGCACGCAACACGCAGCATACATGGGAGGCCGTCCTTAGATGACCATAGCTGTTAATAGGACGTTAATAAATCAAACAAACAAACAAACAATGTTGCATAAAATATTCTGCGAAAGAAGTTACATATTGGTATATTTATAGGATCACCGATCACAAAATGATAATAAAAAAACCAGACAGAATGTTATAGAAAACGGCTATATTACGTTCGTGTGTCGAAGGGAACTCTTACATAACTACCCATGTTTACAGTATATGTTTAGAATATCGACATATGATATCACGTTCACTTTATAGTTCATATGGATATAAATGTGTGATATCTAATCACTGAAGTTCATTTCTTATATTTGTCATTTTGTATTTGTATGCCTTTCGGAAGAATACGAGATTAAAGTTATGTCTTCATCCGTTATTAATATTATTTCATTTTTAAAGTTAATTATGTAGTCTATTACCTGAAGGACACTATTTGCAAAACAAGTGTTCCCGAGGTTGGGTAATCCCTAAAATAAAACATACACACATCTGTCTTGAAATACAAAATGGCTAGGATTTCATGTACCGTAAGTGTTCGGACGAATATAACCATAGTTGTTCAAATTAAGACTTGTAACACAATATATCAAACATATTTCATAGCAAATTTATAATTTAAATTTTTAAAAAGACTGAATTGCTTAAAACATTATCCTTTTCTTAAAATAAACGGTAATCCCCTATATTGTGTATATAGTACATATGTAGGAACCGCAGTTGCCCAGCTATCGAAGCCTATTATATACTGACTCTTATTGGAGGTTTTCTCGACGGGAACTGTTGTTTTCCACCGTCAACCAAACCTGGTGGATCCTGAAATAGTCAAAATACTTAACTGATAAAAAACTCAAAAAGAATTATTTATAGCAGTAAAACACAAACAGGCCAATATATCGGACGTTATCTAGATTGCCATTGGTATCTTCTTACCAACTAGCTGAACAAATGAGGAGGAAACGGGTAAACTTGTGTGAATGCTGCATCTTTTAATGATTTTTTTTTCAATATCAGATAAATATAAATTTCCGTACAAAAGATACACAAATTATCAACCACCTTAAAAGGTAAACTGCACTCTGCATTTCTATATTATAAAATTGGTTACTAAAAGGTGACTAAAACCAAAACTTGTAAATAATTTTATAGAATAAATACAGTGATTAAGAAGAATTAGATAGAAGTAAACTGAAGATCCATTGTTCAATAGACCAATCGCCAACCACGTGTACGCTTAATTATCATCTATGTTAATTTTGTGGTAATATATAGCTGGTTGTGAAAATCCGAATAGACGCGCACCTGTACCTGTAAGCTACAACATCATGTCGTAGCTTATGTAATACAAAATAGCTAGGTGTGGTACCATGGCGGTTTGATTGGCTGCTTGTTAACCGGTAATAATGTAAATAATAGTAAATAAATATACATTTCAAGAACATTTAAACATATATGTTTGTACATACTGGATCATGTTACTATTGTAATGGATTAAAACATGACACGTTTCACCCCAGACACGGATACTTGACAGGGAACCAATCACATTGGTATTTTTAAAAACATTGGACTTATGGAATCTAAGTGACCAGTTGCATATAATTGGTTTGACCGACTCGTCCGCCTGAATAATATTGAAATGACATGATAATATGCCATCTTAAAGACTAATGATAATGTGTTAGATACATATGATTTGAAAACCCCGAATGGAATTATTAGCGATATTACGTTTTTCTTACAATTATACTATGACATTACCTCGACCATGTCGAGTGCCTAGATATTTTATCTGATACATGTACTTACTGAACGAGATCGTTTTTACCTGGAATGAACGAGTAAAATAAGAAGTTTTAAGTGCAGTTGTTGCTCATTATCATGTAATGATTTTATATATAATCTTAATGATGCATATTTATTTTCGTCACAAGCGATAGTGGCCGTGGTGAACGCGTGGTTAAGATGTCCTGACATATTACCACAACCATTCCATCTATGGGTTGCACGTTCGAATCCAATGTGGGGCAGTTGCCAGGTACTGACCGCTGGTCGGTGTTTTTCTCCGGGTACTCCTGCTCTGCTCCACTAACAAACATGCCACGTCCTTAAATGACCCTGGCTGTTTATAGGATATTAAACTAATTGACAACAAACCAAACATCACTGGCGGACATAGCTCGTTAGGATATTAGTTTCAAAACACTTTATAATTTTGTATTTCCTATTAACAGTTTTGGTTTTGCACAGATGTGCTATAATTTTAAGATGGAAATAAAACAAGTTAGATGAAGAAATAGAACTACTATACTGCCAGTGATTGGTAAAGTTCTTTACATATGGCTTTTGAACTCGTCACCCAAAGGCTTTAGAACGTTGAGCTTCCTAACCATCCAATAATACTGGCCCTTTCGGAGAACCATTTTACCGGTTACATGGAAGGCAAACGGTAAAAATATACCACTGTGTTTGGTATTGATACCAGACGTTTTGATGTGTACACGGACATCTATGTTGGTTTTGTAGTGATATAGCTGGTTCTAAAAATCATATTAATTAACAAACAACTATAAGTTGTAAATTATATCACGAACGGCACTGATCGTGTATGTACGTTTTAGATTTACATACTTATTTTGTTACTTTTTAGAAAAACGTCTCCAATACATCTTTACAAACGCCGTTATTATGATGAAGTTTTGAAACACATAAAATGTATCATTCGTCAATTTAGATATCAATAACTCAACCACTCTTACCAAATCGTCGCCGACCGCAGGAAGCGTTGTTGATCGCTGATTTGAATAACCGATATATGTGCTCACAAACTTTCCATCCTGCCGCAGAAGAAGAGAACAATTCAGATTTATTTTCACAGTGAATGAAGAATGAGAATGAGAAAATTCGAGGAATTTAGGTCCCCCACCATTTGCAATAAAGTTGTATTACATACGTACAGATATATATAGCGAGAATCGGAAGACAAGGTAAGATTAACCCTGAAAAGGTCAAAATTTAGGTAACGGTTTTTAGTTCGACCTTTTAAATGTCGATAAGCCCATTTGACTTGGAAGGTTATAGATAGGATCTCCCTTTGATAGACATCATAATGAACACCTCTATTTATTTGTGGATTACCTTTTGATTCTGTCCTGCGCCCATCTGGTTTAATCTTTCTTTATATAAGCAATCATCCGACTTCACACTGTTATTCTTCAAAATTAAAAGTTTACTTTATATCAACTCCATATTAAAATACTGCAATACCCTGGAAATTATGACATCGATCGTATGAAATATGAGAAACTACCATAAATTCTAGTCCGTTTTCACCATTTTTTCTGGCAGTAAAAGGAACAGCACTACGAAAAAAGTTGAGATGCGGATATAAAAATAAGCTGAATAGAAAAGTACAGAGGAAGGGGGCAGCAAACGTTATATCAGAGATTACTGAGCAAGTGATTGTGTGATCAGGTAGCCAGTCTAATATATATTTTTTAATAATTTCACATACTTCGACAAATCTTGTCATGAATATCTGTATCACCAAAAGCATTTGGTCCGATCCAGAACCGTTAGATAATAATATAAATCATGATGAAGACATTATTTTACCTTTTCAGTCTGTCCTTCATTCCTCTCCATAAATTGTATTTGACTGGGATCGAAGTAATCCTTATTATCCGTCTTAACGTTGTTTTTCTGTAAAATTTATTAAAACAAATACTGTTGTGCCGTTATCTTCATACTCACGAGTCAATTTAAGAAGAACCTTTAATATGTTGTGCACCACCAAATTACCAACATACTGAGAATTGCAATACTTATAATGTATAGATTTTAATTTTACAAGAACAAAAAAAGAGCTGAAAATAATTTTTGGCAGTACTGCCAAATCAAATTTTATTTTATCTATTGTGCAGTGAAATGAGTACATACGATCAGACCATGAAGTTAAGGTGTGGTCTACAATTTCAATTTACATTTTAGAGCGTTATTAGTAATTATGAAGTGATTTCTACAGATGTTTCCAATAAACATACTTAAAGCATAAAAAGCAAGATTTGTACAATACACCAAATCAGTGTTGTGACTGATGTACAGGCATCATACTTTTTTGAAAATCCATCCAAGGGAGAATGTCGTTATGCTTACCGTACAGGACTTGAGGGGCATTTTCCCTTCATAACGCATTTGCTTCATTAATTGTTTTATTTGTATGCATACTCGATAAATAGGTTTATTTAATTTACTCTTCTTGATCCATACAGATAATACCAGTACTGAATCTGAATCTGTACATTGCATCTACAACAAAATGATTTTAAAACATTCAAATAGGACTAATAACATATTGTATTTCTCTCATGATGGCAGACGTAGGAAAAATCTAATCTCGAAATGAAACAAGCCAAAACCGCATCTAATAAGAAATTAAATGATAACATTGAACTTTGATGAATCAAAATTAGATTACGAACACAGGATAAAATTTGGACTCATCAGACCGTGCGTATTCCTTCGTTAGTACACGTATCAACTTGTAGTCCATATGAAATGAGAGATTTGAAATTCGTAGCAAACCAACTACGTGAGTTTCATATTTCCGTATTTACCATTCATTACGTTTGAAACAATGTTTTTTTAATATGACTTGTAGAATAAGGTTGACTTACACTTAGATTTTGTTTATATTTACGTTCCCCATTTATTTCCTCACTCTTAACGTCAGTCTTTGCTTTGCGATATCCTCCCTCTGTCAATACATACAATTTTACGTAGCTGAAATGGATAACGCATACACTGTAATGTGGTACAAAGATACCCAACTATACATTTAGCAAACGATCGTAGATCTGATGTACTCTAAATATCCGTAACATAGCCCTCTCTTATGTAAATTATAACATGTTATGTTGGTATAATTTTATGCCAACTACAATGCCATGTATAACTTTGTCAAAGGGAATCATAACAATATGTTGCCATATTCTATTATTTATCATTAGCCATACAATATACTAATGGAGCCGACTTACCAACTATCCCCGGGGAATTCCGAAGCCAGCCAACTGATGTCAGTCACAGTCACTTTTTTATGGTGATCAAAGCTTATTGTGCATTGTAAAGTTGTGTTCTAATGGAAAATCAACTTGTAAATATTAAGTTAAAAAGATATACATATGTAATATTGCATCCTGATCTACAGTTCTATATGTCAAACTGTATATTTGTGATTGTAATGACAAAACCAGCCACATTTGATATTTATAGGTAATAACAGCAGATAAAAATCTAATATATTTAGAAAAGACGAAATATTTTTAATACAACCTTGTTTTATACGTTGTTCGCGAACAGGATTATAAAACTAGTTGCCCAAAAGAGTATGTCTTGGTCCGTTTATAAAACAAGACATAAACACTGGGGTCATATTAAGGTGAAATGGAAAAAAAAACCTTTTGGTGACAGTGAAGCCACTTGGCATATTTTTGAAGATGCTCTTGTGTTGTATGAAATAACGGTACCTAGTCTTACAGTTGGTTAAATTTTACTTTCAGTTCAATTAATTGATAGAAAAAAAGATAAATTACCTGTGGTGACTGTGGTGACTTGATTTCAGGTTTTGCATTATCTGTAAAAGATAACATAAATTATTCAACATAAATTACTCTGTTGTTTTTGTGTCTATTGTGACACTTGTCTTAACCGGAGTCATCACAATCGACACATTTCGCCGTTTCTGGAATATACAGATTATAATTATATAGATTAAGAAGGAAAACGTCATATAACTACACGAGAACACACAGGGATCCGAATTTGACCAGTTATACTGTGTAACTAACATACGGAAACTTCCGCAGGTTTTTTCAAGAAGTAAAGATGACGTAAGAAAATGTTGAAGTTTAATTTAAAAATGTTATAACGATACGTTTGACTTGACGGAGGGCTATTCTGGAGTGTCCAGAATGTAGCTGTTGTGTTCCGTACAAAGTCGGAGACCTAACTGATATACAAATAAAATAGACCACGCTTAAATAATGTACAGGCAATAAAATCATAGAATTATGATTGACAGACATCGCTCATTGGGAGATTAATCAGCCGTGGACAGTGTCCTTTAGGCAATTAGGATGGCCGTGACATTAATCCGGTTACGTAATAGAATGGAACATAAAATCTTTCAAAAAAATGTATCGAAGTAAATTGCCAGAGGATATACACAGTTATCACACATACGGGTTTTTATCTCAAATGTCACAAACGATATGTAGAGTAAATATAATCAAGAATATAATCAAGCCTTAGTAATGTCAAATTATACACAATAGTAAACTGATAATTGATGTTAAAATTTAGCAACTATTAACACAAGTTCAAAGTACTTTAAAATGTATCACAAAATTCTTTCTGATATAACTATGAACTAAAACAATAAATTGTGCATACTTATATTTGATACGTTAGTGAAGAGAAAAACATTCAAATCATCGTACATAATAGCGTTAACCACTCGTCGTTCAAAAAATTAGTTTTCTTATCAATATATATAAAATCAAAAGTAAAAAAAATACTTAATGATTAAACAATTTCATTTAGAATTAAATACTATCATAACAAAAAAGGTACGATGGGCCTTGATTTTCAGTCACTAAAGTACAATTTGTGACATAAAATGAATAGCGATTCATAAAAAAGTTACAGTGTAAACAAAACCTGTTAATCTGGTTCAAAAACTTACTTGGATGCTGTCGGTTATTTTTAAAAACTTTTCTCTTCCTCCTTATCAACTTTTCGTCTCTTTATATATTAGTTTCAATATATTCGGTTATATGAGGTAACCCTGAGGTTCTTTCCTCTGATGGAGAAGGACCGTTGTCTATTAGGCCTACTATAGGAGTTTCTTAACTTCTGCTTTGTACCTGATTCGTAGGGAGTCGTAACAGTGGTCGAGTGAGGGTTACCAAGTCACCCTAACCCCCGCAGTCATACTATTGCATTCATTATCACTCAAACCCTTTATAGGTAATTTTCATCGAAATCGGAGTATATCTAAATTTCTATCAATAAGAAGTCTTGACATTCTATTTGTATTACATATATATATTGGTGCTATGGCAACGGGACGTTTTAGAAAGTGGTACCAAACCGGGTAAACTTCGTTTATGGTACTCAAAGCTTCCGATAGCGTAAGGGGACACGCTAGAAATATATACATTGTATACAAATGTATCATACTTATGCAATAGTCTATCAATCACTAAACACGTGCATGACGAGAAGGCCATACTTTAAAACCCGTAGATATTACAAGTGTACACTAAAAGACAAATAAAATATAAAATGGTTTGTTACTTTTGTTTAAGGACCAAAGGAACGAATTAGGTTTCGCATGGTAGCATGTAGTATGATAAAAGTTAACAGTATTATTAAGTAATATAACATGCTTTATGGGTGTTGTTCATTATATTTTCATCAAGGTATTAAATACCACAAAATTGATGCTACATTTCTAGATGCATGTAGGATGTGTAATATAGGATTTTTTCTCATTCCATTGACATGAAACACTGAACGATTTGGCCTTGTATGCGCCGATAATGTTCTTCGTCATGGGTGCGGATGTAATGTTACTACATAATTGTATTGACCTAATGATGTACCCTAATGGTTAGGATAATTTTCCAATATTCAGTTGCTGATTTATGAAGAGTAAACACTTTTACCTGCAGCTGATTGTTTGTCTTTTGCGCAAACCCTTTCTTAGCAGTAGACATTTGTGGCGCAGACAAGTTGTTATTTCTATTTTCTATCTGTCCACCTAAAATCAGATTCCTTTTCCGGTGCCGTTTTAGAGCCTTTTCCTGTATCAGTCGAGATATTATTTCAGACATGTAATCCTAGCTAAAATACTAATACAACATACAATGTAACAAAAATTTCCCTATATTATTTGCGTAACCATTAATCACATTATTCTGTTTATACAAATCCGAAAGCAGTTACGATGGAATTATTTGAGTTATATGTAGCTGTCATTAACAAAATATTTTCTAGAAATTGTCACAGATACACAGCGTATTGACACATTTAATGATATGTGTATAGACATACTTTATTTTCGCGATTTGAATAAATTCCCAACAGTCAATCTCCTCGAACTGATATCGAGAGCTCTTCTTCAGTTTTCTCTGAGAATCTTTTTTAAAACGGAAATCGCGTAACTGCGAAATAAATTTGGATTATGCTGTATGGATATTTCGTCTGTGATGCTCAGGGTTTAAGTTTTGATATTATTGAAGATAACATAAATCAAAACTCAAAATAGGTCAAAGGAAATGACACAAATAAGGATGAAAAGATGCATACAATAAAAAAACAGTTTTTGAAAATTCTAAAACACATCGTAAGTAATGTTCAATGGGGCTTTTCAATACATTCTAAGTATAATTTAATCATAGATACATGAGTACAGCTTGTCCTTCAAAACTATCCATTATATTCTCCAATATGTGAAATGTTCATTATTCCTAAATACTATTTTTACAGATATAAATACAGTATAGTTGATCATTTTCGCGAGTTTGCGGACATTGCTTTGTTCGCAAAGCTTTTTATCCGTAAAGTGTTAAGCGATGGTTGAATCATGTCATATCGTGAATATTAAAAACAAATTGTTTTTAGTTAAATCCTTATTTTTGAGATTTGGGTCCCTAACAGGCTATAGGGTACTTAAATATTTCCCTAATTGTTCACGATTGATGTACACTAAGGTGAAAAAATTAAGGTAAGAAAATTTATCATTGATACTTTTGTAAAATAGTTTCGTTCAAAGTTGCCTCGTTTTATTACGCTAATCGTTAAAAGCTACTTGCACTATCTGCAGAGCATAAGTGTCTACACGATGAAATATCTATGGAAATAGCTAAGTGACATTGGACTCAACTCATATCTTTATCACTAACTTAGTTGCACACACCTACCCTTGCTCTGTATTTTGAAAGGGGGCTGACGAAAGCATTTACCTTTCGGTGGCTTTGATTGTCCAGGAGGGGGTTTATTTCCATTTGGATACATAATCCTTTACACTACCAGATGGACGGTGGAAGAGTTACATGAAGATGAAACCAGATTCTGTAAGCAAAAACGACAGATGAATAAATCATAAATGAATAACCATAATGGGCATATACCGCAAAAATGATAATGAATTCATATAAGGAGTAAAATGAGAGAAAACATTCAAAACATGTCAATAGACTTGTACTGATGACTATTATCGTTAGATGACTTGTAACATCAGTGTCAGTATTATCTGGTAAACGAATTATATGATATTTGAATATTTTGATGGTACAAATTGTGGAAAAGTTTTTAAAATACTATTTTATGTCCAAAACAAAATGCAAAGATTCCGAAACCGAATGGTTCTCGTATCATGTTATTTCCCTACCTGTCAAGTTTTTCGCATTGGATTGGATTGCATCGAATTCGATAATTTAAGTAAAAAAAAAAAAAAATCAGTAGCCATCGCGGGTCCCATAATGTTTAGAAACCTCCAGTTTTCTGCTGCTTGTGTGAGAGGAATTACACAATTACAATTATATATATAGTATGGCATTTCTTTTTTTTATTTTAGATCCATTACTCACACAATGGAGATTACCTGTATATTTGTGTAGGTTAAGAAGGCTCTGTCAAGAAAACAGAATCGCCCAGAATTGATTTAGATGAAACAGTGATAATAACCGTAGTCTACACCTTTCGGCATGTTTCTTGTTCTACTTTCGTTTTTGTCGTGTTTACATTTGTAGACATTACTTCTCTATTATGGTTATACTAGTGAATATGTTTTTACAAGTATTTGATATGCTTAATCTATATTCTTTTAATGGTCTTACATAGTTATACACTCTATTTTATTAGTTTAATATCTTACATATTATAACTCATTGATGAAAATTGTACACTCTGTATGAGGCTGGTTAGTCTGGTGACATAGGTGTATGTGAGTGAGATCGATGATGGTATGTTAATTATAATTATATAAGGAGACGAATAGTTGTAAGATTGACATTGGGTACATATCTAAGTGTGAACTAATGATGCAGAGGATGCAGATAGCAAAAATAACAATGATAACCTATGAGAGTTATTGATGGAATGCTAATCGATATGATGAATATTTTGATAATGATGAGTGCAGTGGTCAGGATGGTGATTATTGGTTTGTGTCTTGCACATGAAAATAAAACAACAATGAATTGTGAATTCGAATGACTCAAATATTTTAAGATTTGGTATATGCCATTGTGTTAGCAGTTTTAGAATGTTATGTGACATAATGCATTCATGCGAGTCACTCATTAACCATAAACTAATATAAACTACATAAATTTGCCATACAACTCACCTGTCTTCCATTTTCCAATATGTTTTATTTTCGTTTTCCTACTTTCGTTTTGATAAGTCATATAGAAATAATTACTCCTCTTTACACTAGGCAATGCATTTTCAAAAGGTGGTAGTGCTACACGAAACGAAACTACATTTTAGATAACCACTAATGTGAAAGTAGGTGTAAATCCCGTATAACCTGTTGCTATATTTACCACGCGACAGTGGACTAGTCTCCCTTGCGTTATTGGGTTTACAGCCATTATATTACTGGACATATTTTGTCTGTCGTAAGTATGTTGTCTATATATCGTATTGTATACTATACCGTTTTGGAACAATCATACGTACAACGCACACTGTATTTATTTAAATTCAAATAATCATCGTTATCGGATTTATAACATGACTGAGGCTACAGACTGACAGTGGTCGACTCCTCAGTGAAGATGTTCGATGTTTTGTAAATGTCCCTCCCGAAGAACTATTTCACGGTTGAAGGTTAATTCAAGGTTTTGATTGATTTATGTCCAACCTATTGCGTCTATGAGTCTAGGTCAAGGACACAATTGAGAATGGACAATATGTAGCAAAACATTAGTAGGCGTTAATTAGCCATTTCTGGATAGCATCATCTATGTCATTTTTACGTGTCCTAGTTTGTATTATAGTAATGAATATTTATGACATCAGTAACACAATATCTTAAATAGCAAAGTGAAGAAATCTAGTAGTGTCTATTTTCAAAACAGGCAATGGCTGCCTCGTTATTCAGATCACAATCCATGCAATTGAGCTTAATCTTGTGGCAAGTTCTCCTTTCTTTTTCTGAATGTCTTTCCTTTACGTTCTTTAAACGCATCCTATCGCTATCAACATACAATTTAGATTTATAAACTCCATCCTCTCGGTTGGTGCCCAACACTATAACTGTACATTGTAAGCAAAACGAATTCTTGATCGAAGGATGCTTACTGTTTTCTGATGTTTCGAATTATTCGGCTTGTCTTCTTCTCATCGACTTGTATAGTCTCTAAAACTATTATTGACAACATTCAATGTTCATGATCAATATATTAATTTAATGTTGTAGATTGGTCTAAATTGTAATCAAATTATTTTCTAAAATATGTGTTAAAAACCACTTACCATAACCTTCATAATAATAATACGGTCCAAAAGTGTATCGAAAGATGTACGATCTGTTGGCGGAGACAAAAACTCTCAATTTTCTGGTACGGATACGAAACTTACTTGTATCTAACGAATATGTATTGAATGTTTTTGAATATGATTAATTTGTGTGTAATAAAATTGACATTCTCATATTCATATAGTCATAGAAACGATTAAGCTATTCAATCACACAATATTGTTGATAACATATAACAAAGTTGAATTGAAATAAGAAAAAACAATTTTTATTAATAAATTAACAACAAAATGAGCATAGACTGTATTGGTATCTGATACCATAACATCTGTTTTACAATAAAACGCCTTTCTTCTATAGAACTTTTGTGTTCAACTTGGTTTGCTTGTAAAAGAGAAGATAGGCGAAAGGTGAATCAGGCCACTCCTCCCTGACCTCTAACCTTCTGACGTAAGAGTCGGCACATAGGTGCCAGAGATAGATATTGTTCGGGTTCCAACCATCCTTTTTAACATAACACCAGTAATGACCTTTCTCTAGGTCTCCCTCGTGACAGATGACCCCGTAAAGGTCGTAATTAACTTTCTCCGAAGAGTCCTGTGTAATATAGAAAAAGATACATTTTAAAGCGATTGATTTTTAAAGAACTCATTATAGAGCTATTCGGTCTCTTACTCCAAGAGTTCGATTTCCTTTCACCAAATCTTACTCAATTTATTATCTAGAGAAAGATCCGACTTGAACACTTGAATTTCAATATCGAGTATCAGAATTTGATCAACCGTTAAAACCATGTGACACCATACGAAAACAAAAATATTTACATGAAATTATCCATCTTTTTTGAATAGAAACGTTACATTTTCAATAGGTATTTTGATACTATATAAAAGCAATGTTTTGTTACCTGTGTATTACTGACTGTGAGGGACAGGCTAGGTGGGTAGTGTACCACCCCATTATGTTTATACAAGTTTCCGCACTCATCCTAAGGAACAACCAATATGAGAAATTAACTTAATAATAATTTATCTGTAACAAATTACATATTCATGATACAGTTCACATGTATTATATACGTTATGTCAAATAAAAGTATACAATGCTTTTGTAGAAAAAAAAGACATTTTTCATATGGATAAGAAAAATTCAGTTATTCAGTTAAAGTTATATCATTATATAGATATGCGTTTCCCAGAAAGTCTAATTCCTGTCCTTATATGCACTTTAATGTTTTAAATGGTGCTAAGATCTAAGATGACTTTGGTACTATCCATCCTCCAATAAACCTGGCCAGGTCTACCCACCTGTTTAAACCGTGCCAACTGTAAAACGAGTATCTCAGGCACAGTCTCCTTTACACTCTGTTTGTAGGTGATGGTTTCTACAAAATTAGTTATACAAATCATTCTAGCCATTTTTTATGACATATCATTTGATATTCTAAATTTGTTTTTATGAAGTAGGCAAATTAGTTGTTAAAATTGATCAACTGTTCTCAAATGCAAAACAAACAAAACAGAAAGGATCATTTTATCTCAAATACTGGTGGATTAAAATTTATATTTACCTCCATGGTATATACCTTCATCCAAACAAATTGAACATGGTACCTGGGCCCCGTCGAAGGTAATTATCTCTTCTAACATTTCAAGACCGTCTTCCATCGAACACTGAAATTATTTCATAATTACCAAGGTTTTTAAAGTCTCATATACGTCCTTGCAATTGCAATGGTCCCTTTAACACCTTATATCTAATTATTATAAAGGTGAAAACTCATTTTTTAAAACACCGATAGTTTCCTTATGTCTGATTTTTTAAAAAGGTTTTTTATTATTGATTAGCTTATTAAACAGGTGTGATAAAAACTGAAAAAGAACAATACACTTACCTCACTGTTTTCCACTGGCAGGAGCAGGGATCGGAAACACTCGGTGGAACTTTTCTCAACCTGTCAACTATTTCTTTTTTAAATTCAGGTTTTACTATTTATAGTTTCTTTTTTATTTTCATGTATATTTTTATTATTATTGTGCAATCTACAGATTTGTCACCTTGTCTTTTGTACCAGGTTTACTAAAAAAAAACATATTTGTTTTTGTTATTTGAAGACTAATTCTGTGAAAAACAATGATTTTTGGTTTGGTTTGTTTAGTTTTACGTCCTATTAACAGCCAGGGTCATGTAAGGACGTGCCAGGTTTGTTGGTGGAGGAAAGCCGGAGTACCCGGAGAAAAACCACCGGTCAGCGGTCAGTACCTGGCAACTGCCCCACATGGGATTCAAACCCGCATCCCAGAGGTGGAGGGCTTGTGGTATATGTCGGGACATCTTAACCACTCGGCCACCGCGGCCCCTATAATGACTGTACGTATAGCGTGTGATACTATCATACCTTTAAAGAACAAGATTTCTAACAATATTTATGCAGTATTTCGATGGGAAAATACAACAAGCATTTATAAAACTTTAAAACAATCATTGCAATAATACGTACGTGATCACATGTTGAATACCAAAACATGTGTCGAATCTGTCCTTCAAATAACGATACTGACCCTGAAATAATTAATAAAAATAAACAAAAAGTATTCATCACATGAGAACTTTTACTTGATTATAAATAGGTTTTAAATATTTTGAAACATTTAATTATGATACAACTTTCAAGGCAACACATCACGTCAATGTACAATACACACAGACAAAATGTCTTCATGTAAAGTCAAAGAAACTTCCGTTAACGTGTTGGGTTATGTCTCAGTTCAATTTCAGTTCAATTTCATACTAAGATCGTTTCCTATCAATGTTATCTTGAACATTTTGCCTGTGCACATTATTTTAATAGATTATTAATATATTATATTAACATATTCGAAACCATTATTTGCACGTCTGAAAAAATGCTGCTGTGTTCAACATATCTTTTTTACAAACAAAGAATGCTCTATAACTGAAAATATTATAATTTCATAATGAAATACAGATATTGCGATAGTTGTCATCAACTTGTATGGTAATGCAAAACGTCAATGTTTAAACGCAACAATATTATTTGTCAATAAAAGGAGACTTTATGATTGTATTTTGGAACCTGAAATTGAGCTGAACTGTTACATTGGTGTCATATTAATTTGAACAGGAAACAAATTATATACTTAGGAAGAAGTTTTTTTCTCAGAAACACTACCACACTGCATACTTAATGTTTGGAAGTGATGAGATTGTAATATAGAAATCACACTTACCTTCGATTTCCTCCTCCAAGGCATTAATCAAACACAGATACAGTGAGTGACAGTCGTTCTGGTTTCCACGGCTGAAACACTCATCCCTATTAAAAATGCAAAAAACAAAGATTTGATAGTTTTGATTGATAGTTGTGATTCGAGACAATACCAGATGCCTTAAACATAAATAGTCGTATCTTTGTGTCCAATAACTCTAAATACCCTACTGTACAAAGTTAACATTCCTCAAAATTAGACATTTAAACAACTACTTAAAGCCTTAAATTTATTTGATTCAATAGTAATTGTTGTGACATAGAACTGCTAACAAAGAATTTTCAATTTTTTGCCAATGTAAAGTTTGACAAATTTATCAGTGTAACTTATATAGATAAAAAGTGTATACATTTACCGTTTAGACATTGAATCCTGTAAATCTACCACAAGAGTATACAGACTTTCTTCTGTTTGGCTTCTCTCCTGCTTCATATCATTGATATCCACAAATAGTCTAATCAAAATGTCTGCCACATGGTTGCTCTGAAGTAAGACAATAATGCGTATCGACAAGATAACCGTATGGAGGATAAAAGAGTTGAAGAGAAGAACGTATGACAGGTGAAATCGTCATCTTAAATTATATTACTAAATGTTTAATTTAAAATTCAATTGATGGTGTCGTCAATTAAAATGCATTGGACACTGTCTCTCGCACACGCAATATAATATCCATAAAAAACTAAGAGGGTATTTATTACATTGTATGTTTACAGTGTCTTACCTGTTGATTGGATGAAATCAATTTATTCATGAAGCCTGGCGTTTGTGCCAAAACCTGTAATACGAAAATATTCATTATTCAACCAAGAGAAGCGCAGTATTTAAATGTATTTTATTGGTTATATGTAGAAAATATAAACGCTGTATTTAAGCAGCAGAAAACTACCGTCAAGATTTATTTAGATAAAAGCTTTGATATTATGATAGATAGCCTTGTTTAGACAGTAGCGAAAAAATATTCCAAAATCCTTCGTTGTATTGTGGAAAGACATGTTACGTCGTCGGTCAGTATACAGCTATTTTCCTGTGTATATTTGTGAACAGTTAGGCATATGACTTAAAATGACTTACCTGAATGAGTGAAGAAATGTAACATGTGCTCGAATGAACATTTGGAAGGCCCTAGGAGATAGTTAAGGAGAAGACATATGACTTTTATGTATATCCTAATTAAATAACTTGTTTAAAGGGACTAAATCGCTAAAAAATCATGTAATAAAAGATAAAAAGAATTATAGGACTAAAATTAATTGTAAAAGTTGTGTACTTTGTGTTAATAACAATATTTAAAAGTTTGTATAACAATTTTGTTCAAAATGGAGAAAAACTGAAAATAAATAGGACCGACCTAGTCACTATTTCATATTATTATCTTTCGGCGAGTGTAAACAACCCCTATGTGCATGCGCGACGCGTGAACATTCCAAACATCCGATCGAAGGAAATCTCATCTGTCTAATGGACATATCTACTATCGACTGAAAACACAAATTTATCGACTACAGGTTCCTGATTACTGTGTTAATCTAACAAACGTTGAAACGTATGCAAAAGTTTTGTGAAGAGTTTCTAAGTGTAAATAATCCTATACTGTACAGGTTTTTGTAGCCATAAAGAAGGGTTTTCATTATATAATATGGTTTTATACTTGCTTCTACCATTATTTTATTTTCATTTGTCATGATATTATGTACTATTCCGCTAAACCTGCCAATATAATTAGGCTTTTAAAAAAATGGCCTAATATATAGACTTTATAATAAGGAAAAAATGGCGAGAAACTAATAATATATACATTCCCTATATATACCTAGTTATAGTCTCTATCCGTCTAATGGACATTCCCCTATATGTCACTAGTTATATAACTTTTTAACATCTGATTTACTTTTAAAAAATCAGCCTAACTATATATCTAAATTTTATGTGTACTTTTATGTATTCAAAGCAAAAATATACCTTACATATACATTGTAGACCTATGTACATATATGTTTGCTTAATAATGTACATGTACACCTGTATTCATGTATAATTTACACATAATTAACGGGTGAAAATACCTCTCACTTCTTGTCATATTTCCATCAAATACTCTAAAGCTTCATAGAACTATGCTGTTTTACTTGGCAATGTAGATACAGGGGCGTAGGAAGCGGGTGTGGGAGGTGGGGGTCGGGGTTGGAGGGACGAGGGCAAACATTTCTTGTTGCCCCCCCCCCTCCATTTTCGCCGACTGAAATGTTCTTAAATTGCACATTTGAAAGAAAAAAGGGTCCTCATGCACATTTTCGTGAACTAGACTTAAAATGTGAATCAGGGGATTCTACGTACTATTTTAAAAAATGTCTCTTAAAAGATTCATCTGTTTATATGACTTAGCAAAACAATTAATTCATTATTATTTTGTGTTAAACAACAATGTACCGATGGTGTGAAGCCAGTATGTTCAGATCGAGTTGCATAGATATGACGGCATTCACAATTACCAATTCTTAATGCAGGTAACTTTAAATAAAAAAAGTATTATGTTAAGAACGCTTTAAAATCATTTAGATATAACGTAAAACTCATCACAGCCATTCTAAATCTAATATTTTTACCCGGGGGAGACCCTCGGACCTCCTCAAACACCCAAATCTCGCGCCTTCAGGCGCTCCCACATTCATCAAAATGCATCGTAAAATTCTAAATCGTAATGTATTTCCCGAGGGAGACCCCCGGACCCCTCAAACACCAAATTCTCGCGTCTTCGGCGCTCGCAAATTCATCAAAATGCATCGTTAAACTCATCTTAGCCATTCTAAATCGTAATATTTTTTTCTCGTAGGAGATTGTCGCCCCCACCCCCAAACACCAAAATATCGCACCTTTGGCGCTAGCATGGCAATTGTTTCCGTTTATCGACGCCACTGTCTATAAATGTGTACAAGGATTCTACTCAACGACATATGAAAAAAAAATATAAAGTATATATGGTTGTGTGTTGAATTAGAGAATCAATCTCCTCCTGTGGGTGCGGGGCGAGGAGGGGGTGTCCAAATATTGAGGACCTTTGCCCCCATCCCCCCCCCCCATTACGTTTCTTTCTACGCCACTGAGATACGCTGTAAATGTATCGGCTATTACGCTTAATCAGGCCAATGTAACCGATAAAATATAAGTTGCCTCTTAGTGGTGTTATTACATCTATATCCATTAGCCGGATGAGATTTTCAGCGACCTCGATTCCGAACTCAGAGATGCACTCGTTTCTTTCCGTTGTAAACAATCAATGCCGACAGATACAATTTCTTGTTGTGTTTGGCGATATTTTAACGTTGATAAACATTGCCAATAGTTCAAATTAAATGTTGTAATTTTGAAAACTTTCTAATTTCAGGTATAAGAACGTTTGTAGGAAGTCAAAAACCCTAAGAAATCTATGTAAATCTAATGATTTAGTAACTTTAACTCTGTAAAGGATACTCGTATCAGATTTCCATCACTTCTGTCTGTATTATCTACTTTCTTTTCCTCGCTTTTGTCTGCAATGTCTTCTTTGTTTATCTTGTTGTTCTCTGTATCATCTTCTTTCTTCTCTTTGCTTTGTTCTGTATTGCATTCCCTTTTTTCTTCGCTGCCGTCATTGTTTTCTTTCGTTCCATCGCTTTTACGGTCATCCGATTTGATTGACTCTGAAAGAAGGTAACCATATCGACAATGTTGATTTTTTTTCTCACATGAATTATTCTAAAGGTACTTTAAATGTTGGGTTTCTTTGAATTTCAAATAGCCCTTTCGCCACTATAAGACACATCCGTGTAAAACCGTTTCACCAGTAACGTAATACATCAACTGAAACCGATCTTTTGCCTCAAAAACTTAAGAGATATCAATGTGACCATTCAAATATTTTAAGGAGATTTTAACGCATTGCCTTATAATATGCCATACCTCTGTTATGGAATACACTCTCCTCGGTTGTTAATTTCGTTTTCTGTATGTTTTCGGCATTCGTATTTTCCTACATTGTATGTAAACATACGTAGCATGTATCAATAAATGATATTTCAACATTTACATATGAACTAATTCTCATCAGTATCTCATCAGTCCAACATCATTGGAAAATCATAATTGGATTATATGAATATAATATAATAATATTTACATAAATGCTTAAAGTAATGATAATTGAATGTATACATGATAATGCCACCATTTGAATGTGAAGGTCGTATTTCTTATGTCTGCCATTAACGTTTTATGATACCATGAGTTGTTTATCTTTATATACTTTTTAAACAATTAAGTAGATATTTGTTATATTTATATTGACGGTTTTATTAGACAAGATTTCCAGAGTTATCTCCCATATCCTGTACTAAGCTAAATACATTACCACGCTTTGTTGGTCACAATCTTTGTCTGGTAACTGGCATTCCTCTGAATACAATAAAACAATTCAAAACAATAAAACATAACAGTATGTGTATCAGAATGTAAACTTACAGGTATAAAAAACTGTTCAATGTCTGGCATATAAGTACTTAAATACTGATAAATACCATTCCTATGTTTAGGCGTTCATCAATTACCTATTTGTGTCTTCTTGACATATTTTTAAGTTTTCTTTTATACTTTTTACTTGTTTTAAAGGAGTAGATATGATAGGACCAGTATTGGGCCTTAATTTTTCAGGCCGAAAAATATTGACTCTGATCCACATCAATTTCACATCAATAAATACTCTCATACTTACCATTTATCAAAACATAACTTTTTATAACCATGTACACGATTTGCTCCACCTATGACGTCATCAAATTGATGATTTTCCTCTTCTAGCCAAATTTTGCTAGAAATTCATCATCTTTAGGTTACAAAAGGCTTGAAATGGATCTGGCCGCCACCTTGGAGCAACTTTATATTTTTTATGGATATGCGTAAATACACGATACACAACGTGTGAAAATCTCTTTCTGCTCCACGAAGGCGGCCACATTCATATTTAGAGAAAACCACTCAAAAAGTATGATTTTTCAAGGATTTTTGTGAAAAATGGCGGGAAACTGCATGTTGATGACGTCATAGAGAACATAATTGGCACATGCGGGATATTTTCGGGATGTAACGTGTTAAACATTGTATGCAACTGTTATATGGCCAAATATGTTGTTCTTTACTGGAGAATTAATTTTGGG
>SAYR01017606.1:1549104-1658807 GCA_004382745.1 Argopecten irradians irradians | reverse complement strand
CGCTGCCGTCATTGTTTTCTTTCGTTCCATCGCTTTTACGGTAATCCGATTTGCATAGTTCTGAAAGAAGGTAACCATATCGATAATGTTGATTTTTTTCTTACATGAATTGTTCTAAAGGTACTTAGATGTTGAGTTCCTTTGAATTTCAAATAGCCCTTTCGCCATTATAAGACACATCCGTGTAAAACCGTTTCACAAGTAACGTGATAAATCAACTGAAACCGGTCTTTTGCCCTTAAAAACATAAGAGATATCAATATGACCATTCAAATATCATAAGGAGATTTTAATGTATTGCCTTATAATATGCCATACCTCTGTCATGGAATGCACTCTCCTCGGTTGTTAATTTCGTTTTCTGTATGTTTTCGGCATTCGTATTTTCCTACATTGTATGTAAACATACGTAGCATGTATCAATAAATAACATTTCAACACTTTACATATGAACTAATTCTCATCAGTATCTCATCAGTCCAATATCATTGGAAAGTCATAATTGGCTTATACGAATATATTTTAATAATATTTACATAAATTGTTGAAAGTAATAATAATTGAATGTATGCATGATAATGCCACCATTTTAATGTGAAGGTCATATTTCTGATATCTGCCATTAACGTTTTATGATACCATGAGTTGTTTATCTTTATATACTTTTTAAACAATTAAGTAGATATTTGTTATATTTATATTGACGGTTTTATCAAACAAGGTTTCCAGAGTTATCTCCCATATACTGCACTAAGCTAAAAACATTACCACGGTTTGTTGGTCACAATCTTTGTCCGGTAACTGACATTCCTCTGAATACAATAAAACAATTCAAAACAATAAAACATAACAGTATGTGTATTAGAAATAAACTTACAGGTATATAAACTGTTCAATGTCTGGCATATAAGTACTTAAATACTGATAAATACCATTCCTATGTCTAGGCGTTCATCAATTACCTATTTGTGTCTTCTTGACATATTTTTAAGTTTTCTTTTATACTTTTTACTTGTTTTAAAGGAGTAGATATGATAGGACCAGTATTTGGCCTTAATTTTTCAGGCCGAAAAATATTGACTCTGATCCACATCAATTTCACATCAATAGATACTCTCATACTTACCATTCATCAAAACATAACTTTTTATAACCATGTACACGATTTGCTCCACCTATGACGTCATCAAATTGATGATTTTCCTCTTCTAGCCAAATTTTGCTAGAAATTCATCATCTTTAGGTTACAAAAGGCTTGAAATGGATTTAGCCGCCACCTTGGAGCAACTTGATATTTTTTATGGATATGCGTAAATACACGATACACAACGTGTGAAAATCTCTTTCTGCTCCACGAAGGCGGCCACATTCATATTTAGAGAAAACCACTCAAAAAGTATGATTTATCAAGGATTTTTGTGAAAAATGGCGGGAAACTGCATGTTGATGACGTCATAGAGAACATAATTGGCACATGCGGGATATTTTCGGGATGTAACGTGTTAAACATTGTATGCAACTGTTATATGGCCAAATATGTTGTTCTTTACTGGAGAATTAATTTTGGGCCATATTCGAGTCTTAACGTACCTTCTCCTTTTCAATCGAATTAAAAATCCTGTATTCATTTTTTCATTTCGTCTTTGCTTTACTGAAATATCTAATAAAATATACTAATGTTACCTTTTCTATCTGTATCCGTTGTATCTGTGCCACGTTCCTATGATAAAAACAGATAACTTTCATGTACCTTAACTCGTTATAACAACATCTATAGTAAATGTGTATTGCGTTACTCGTTTTAAGATAAAACACACTGATTTTGATTGTTCGTAGATAAACTAACTAGATAGATAAAAAAGCAAATTATGATTAAATGTCTTTTAACGCATGGACATTCAATTAGTTGTTCTCATGAGCTATCTTAGAATGTGCTGAGAAAATAGCTTAAGCAATTCGATAAAATGAATAAACAATTCAATCTAGTAAAAAGCAATTTCGTTTTGAGTGGAAGCGACGAAGAAATCAAAACCTCTGATACAGTATCATGTCCACGATCATCAATGTCTGTATTGTTCCCAGGTTGGGTGTGACCCCCTCTTAATCCATCCATGATTTCTGTAAATAAATAAATATTGTAATTGTTGACTTATAATCCTAAATCTAAAATAAAGCAAGTCTTTCAACTTTATTCTCATTAAATCTGAACTCAAATTACACTATACATAATAGCCAGAATTACATAACGTAATTATCATTAACTTTAATTAACCTTTTTGAAACCGTTATTATAATGACAAATTCGAGCACTCGTACCAATAACTACTTGAAATGCAATTAGCGCTTTCAAGAATTAGCGCAAAAGTCCATCTGCAACAAGGATTGACACAAGATTTCTACTACAATATATATATACATAGTCTCAATATTACCATTGTCCTTTGTGTCTGTGGTTTTGTCTGATACACGTGGTTGTTGTTTGCCGGTATCTTCCTTCTTCAAAATACACGTGTCGTTATTTGTCACAGGAAGTTGTTTGGTAATGTTATTTTTCGAATTGTGTTTGGCTGGAGTAGATCCCTTCCAAACAAAAAACATACGGACTACTGAGTGTGAACCTGACAATTAGCGCTAAGACTTGATTAGGAACACGCATATAAAGTTGTTGTTATATCTTTATTCCTATAGTTTAATTTGTAATCCATGTTAACAAGACAGAATACGTTACATTTGTAACTTTTAATAAGATATTGTTCATAGATATTAAGCTTGATAACCATATAAACTCTTTCGAGATCCCTACGTACCATTATACTGCACTTTTCATATAGGAGTGATAGGGATCGGTGTAGGATGGTACTTCATTTTCCGCCATTCATCTGAAATGAAATTATACGATTTGTTGGTGCCATACACATAAAAGCTATTGACAGTAAACTTGAAGTTTAAACTTATCAATAATGTATATAAATATAGGTATACATGCTATTATAGTTTTGCAAGAATGTACATGTATATAACTATGAATAAAAATTGTGTTCTATGTATCGATCAAACAAGTTAGGAATAAGACACATCGGTTATCAATGAATTTTAATACTACGCCAGTAGTGTGTATACATAATGTGTGTACCTATTCCATGACAACACATACGCCAGTCTGTTTACCTTTTCATGCGTATAGAAACTTCCGTGTTTCCAAACAAAATTGTTAACGAAACAATATCGGTGAAAACCAATGCATTCCTTATAAAATTTCTAGGCAAAACGAAAGATATATTCCACAATGTGAACCATGAGATCCAAACACAAAAACACTCCACTCTGCTTTACGAAACGAAAGCGGAAGTTTATACTTATCCACGTTGAGTCATAAGTTTAAAAGTTGAGTTCAAAATTATTTTATTTGTATATACATATGTATATTTGAAAGTAAAGTTAATAATTGTCATCTACAATATTTTAAAATGACACACCTAAATTTGTTAACTTATCTCAAAGAGAAAACGAAAGTAGATTTTTTTCCTAGTTACAAGCTATGGTAATATATAGCGAAAACGAAAGTTGAAACCCAATTTCAAAACGAAAACGCAAGTAGGAATTTTATGAAAATGTTCTATTTCAGAATACACTCCGAGAGGAAAGGTTCTGTTTGAATCAACTCACCGTCTGAACCTTAGCTTCAGTTTTTGGTTCCATATTAAAGATCAATGGAAGAGGATGAAGATATAGGTTGATAGTGCGAAAACGTAAGTAAATTGTTGCTATGCATGTCGTAAAACGTTTAATCATTAATCTTATTAATCTTGAAAAAAAATATTTAAACCGAACATACAGTATTTCAATATTTCTGTTTCCTGAAATGTAAAGCAGTGTATTAGTTTTTACTTTCTCTCTAAAATAAAAAGGAACAATTTTTATTTCTTCTTCTTCTTTTCTTTTCAAAATATCCCTAAAGCATTTCTTAAATCTTTAGGGGCGTAGGAAGCGGGGGGGGAGGCAGGGGGGGGCAGTTGCCCCCCGTTCCCCAGGACGGAGGGGGCAAACATGTCCCTCCCCCCCATTTCGCCGAGTGAAAGGCTATAAAAACGCACATTTGAAAGAAAAAAGGGTCCTCCTGCACATTTTTGTACTACATTTTAGAAAAATTTCCGCTGCGCGGCGCGTTTCCTAAAACGTTCAAGCACGTAATGTTCAAACCTGTTCGAATTAGACTAAAAATTTCCATCAAGGGATTATACTATTTCAAAAAATGCTTCTTAAAAGGTTAATTTGTTTATATGTCTTAGCAAGACTATCAATTCATTATTATTTTGAGTTACACAACAATGTGCCGATGGTGTGAATCAGGTATATTCAGATCGAGCTGGGTTGCATAATGGTATGACGAAACTCACAATTATCATTTCTAAATACAGGTAACTTTAAATAAAAAAATACCGTGTTAATAACGCTTTAAAATCATCAAAATGCATCGTAAAACTCATCTCATATTGTTTTAAATTATTCATTGACTGAACAAATAAGAGATGATTTCATATGTTCAATTGTATCAATCACAAATATTGGTTTTATTTCATGTTTATACTCCCTCTCAGATTTTGAGCTAACACATGTATCATTGGAAAGATATGATATGGAACAATTAAGATTGTTATCAGTGTATACTTTTAAAAAGATGTTCAATTTGTATACGTAGCTGATTTACAATCACTGCAAAACTTACTCGTGCATTTCTTTATGAATATATATATATATATTGAAAATATTTTGATATAGAAATATCCGAGAGAATTGTGCCCCTCTTCTCTCTTTCTCTGATTTATAATAATTATGTTGTGTATTTTCCCCATATTCTCTTTCTCTTTCTAATTTTGTACATATTATTTCATGCTGTTACCATATGTATTTTTATATATTATCATTATATACTCTTCATTTTGAAGGAAAATAAAGATAATAATAATAATAATAATTTCCAAATGCATGTAACTTTAAATCGAAATATTACCGTGTTAAGAACGCTTTAAAATCATCAAAATAAATCGTAAAACTCATCTCAGTCATTCTAAATCGTACTTTTTTTCCCTGGGGAGAACTTATGCAGGACCCCCAAAACAACAAAATCTTACACCTTCGGTGCTCACAAATTCATCAAATATATCATACATTCTAAATCTTAATTTTTTTCCCGGGGGAGACCCCGGACCCCCCAAACACCAAAATTAGTGTTTCCAATTCCTTTTGCATCCTTTCGAATGCACCATTATAGATCGATAATTTTTGTCGAATTCTACAACGCGACCTGGCTGCCAGTTACTTCCTTGACGAATCCTGAAGTTATCTGCCATACCCAAGGGAGGTAATTCATAACATCCGCGGTCATGATAGAACTTTTGTTCTTGACGTTTCATTTTAAGCTTCTCCTTCACTTTTGTTTCTTCTTTCGGTTGTAACAGACTTGTAGACGTTGGAGTAAGGTTCGCGTTCTCCTTCCATATAACCATTGGGCTGGAGATCGTATTGACGATGACGTTGGTGTATTTCTCAGATCTAAAAGTGAGAGATTAGGATCTTGCCTACTTTGTACTGCCTTTTTCAGCAGACGTTTCACTGTCTGTACGGACTACTCGGCCATTATATTTGACTGTGGAAATGTTGGACTCGAGGTTCGGTGTTCAAACCCATACATTTCTGTAAACTGACGAAACTCCGCACACGCATACTGCGGTACATTATCCGATATTGATATGTCCGGTATGCCGTGTCGTGCGAACTGAGACTTACAGTGAGTGATAACTGTTCCACTCTGGGTTTTCTGTTTCGCGATTGATTTCCTGAATTTTACTGTCTCATACTGTTAGAACGAGATGTACTACGAATTCGTCCTCCAAATCCGGGGCTTCCTCTTTGAGATTAGCACGACTTAACGCGTCGGCCACATGCAATAACTTTACTGGTAAATACTTCACAAGATGCAGAGGTTTCTTCACAATTTTATTTTATTTTCAGAGGCTAATGGTCTGATTGTACTGTAACGGTATTGCTGAAAATATAATGATGATATTTCTTGGCACCGAAGACAATAGCGAACGTCTCTTTTTCTATTTGCGGGTAACGCTGTTGGGCTTAAGTGAGAGATTTTGACGCATAATCTACGAATCGATTGTCTTGCAGCAACACTGCTCCGAGTCCTGTCAAGGACGCATCGACTGAAAGTGTGACTGGCTTATTGACGTCATATTATTTAAGGACTGGTTCTGACGACATCATCTCTTTTAGCCGTTGATAACAGTTACTATGCTGTTCAGTCCAATGCCAGACGACATTCTTTTCCAGTAGTTATCTGATCGGCGCACTTTTTTGGGAAAGATTTGGCAGACACTTTGCCACGTACTGCACCATTCCCATGAATCGTTGTAGACCTTGCTTGTCGGTCGGTTCAGGCATTTTGGAAATTGCTTCGACCTTATCCGGGTCAGGTTTCAGACCTTCGACACTGAGTGTGTGTCCAATATACTGTATGTCTGTGACGGCAATTTTACACTTTTGCTTATTAAGACGCAGATTGTGCTTTCGAGCTTGCTAAAGGACTTTTTCCCGGGGGAAAACTTATGCAGGACCCCCAAAACAACGAAATCTCACGCCTTCGGTGCTCACAAATTCATCAAATACATCATACATTCTAAATCTTATTTTTTTAATAAAGGACGCGTAGTCTCGCGTCATGCTGTTCACGCGATTCGCCCCAAATTAGGATATCGTCAACTATAGTCTCGACGCCCTCCTTTTCTTCATAGGCCTCTGACATGACGCGTTGGAATACCTCTGGCGCACTGGAAATACCGAAAGGGGCGTGTTTATTTGTAGCGTCCAAACGGGCTTTTGAACGTGTGCAGACGACTACTCGGCTCATCTTATTCAATTTGCCAAAATCCGCACTCAGCGTCTAACTTCGAAAAATATTTCGCACCAGACACTTTTGAGGTGACGTCATCAATTGTCCGCATAGGGTAGTGCTCTCACTTTATCGCACGGCTTAAATCTTTCGAGTCTAAACAAATATGTAATTTGCCATTCGACTTCGTAACAATCACCATCGAATTGACCTAATCAGTTCTACGAGTCGGTCAATTACGCCTAACTTAACTTGTTGTGTAAGCAGCAGGCATGCGTCGTGGCGGATGTATGACAGGTTTCGCCAACTCATTGACTTCGATGTGATATTTGCTGAACGCTCCTAATCCTTGGAACACATCCTGGAATTGGTTCCGTCTATCCCACCAATTTATTCATGAAGCCTGGCGTTTGTGCCAAAACCTGTAATACGAAAATATTCATTATTCAACCAAGAGAAGCGCAGTATTTAAATGTATTGTATTGGTTATATGTAGAAAATATAAACGTTGTCTTTAAGCAGCAGAAAACTACCGTCAAGATTTATTTAGATAAAAGCTTTGATATTATGATAGATAGCCTTGTTTAGACAGTAGCGAAAAAATATTCCAAAATCCTTCGTTGTATTGTGGAAAGACATGTTACGTCATCGTCGGTCAGTATACAGCTATTTTCCTGTGTATACTTGTGAACAGTTAGGCATATGACTTAAAATGACTTACCTGAATGAGTGAAGAAACGTAACATGTGCTCGAATGAACATTTGGAAGGCCCTGGGAGATAGTTAAGGAGAAGACATATCACTTTTATGTATATCCTAATTAAATAACTTGTTTAACTCTGTAAAGGATACTCGTATCAGATTTCCATCACTTCTGTCAGCATTGTCTACTTTCTTTTCCTCGCTTTTGTCTGCAATGTCTTCTTTGTTTATCTTGTTGTTCTCTGCATCATCTTCTTTCTTCTTTTTGCTTTGTTCTGTATTGCATTCACTTTTTTCTTCGCTGCCGTCATTGTTTTCTTTCGTTCCATCGCTTTTACGGTAATCCGATTTGCATAGTTCTGAAAGAAGGTAACCATATCGATAATGTTGATTTTTTTCTTACATGAATTGTTCTAAAGGTACTTAGATTGTGAGTTCCTTTGAATTCAAATAGCCCTTTCGCCATTAAAGACACATCCGTGTAAAACCGTTTCACAAGTAACTGATAAATCACTGAACCGGTCTTTTGCCCTTAAAAAACATAAGAGATATCAATATGACCCATTCAAATATCATAAGGAGATTTTAATGTATTGCCTTATAATATGCCATACCTCTGTCATGGAATGCACTCTCCTCGGTTGTTAATTTCGTTTTCTGTATGTTTTCGGCATTCGTATTTTCCTACATTGTATGTAAACATACGTAGCATGTATCAATAAATAACATTTCAACACTTTACATATGAACTAATTCTCATCAGTATCTCATCAGTCCAATATCATTGGAAAGTCATAATTGGCTATACGAATATATTTTAATAATATTTACATAAATTGTTGAAAGTAATAATAATTGAATGTATGCATGATAATGCCACCATTTTAATGTGAAGGTCATATTTCTGATATCTGCCATTAACGTTTTATGATACCATGAGTTGTTTATCTTTATATACTTTTTAAACAATTAAGTAGATATTTGTTATATTTATATTGACGGTTTTATTAGACAAGATTTCCAGAGTTATCTCCCATATACTGCACTAAGCTAAAAACATTACCACGGTTTGTTGGTCACAATCTTTGTCCGGTAACTGACATTCCTCTGAATACAATAAAACAATTCAAAACAATAAAACATAACAGTATGTGTATTAGAAATAAACTTACAGGTATATAAACTGTTCAATGTCTGGCATATAAGTACTTAAATACTGATAAATACCATTCCTATGTCTAGGCGTTGATCAATTACCTATTTGTGTCTTCTTGACATAAAAATCCTGTATTCATTCTTTCAACTTCGTCTTTGCTTTACTGAAGTATCTGATAAAATGTACTAATATTACCTTTTCTGTCTGTATACGTTGTATCTGTGGCGCGTTCCTATGTTGAAAACAGATAACTTACAATTACTTTAACTCTTTATGACAACATCTAGAGTAAATGTGTATTGCATTAATTGTTTTAAAATAAAATACACTGAATTTGATTGTTCGTAGATAAACTAACTAGATAGATTATAAACAAATTAGGATTCAATGTCTTTTAACGTCTGCACATTCAATTAGTTGATCTCATTTGTTATCATGGAATGTGCTGAGAAAATAGCTTAAAACAATTCCATTAAATGAGCGACGGAGAAATCAAAACCTCTGATACAGTATCATGTCCCCGGCCATCAATGTCTGTATTGTTCCCAGGTTGGGTGTGACCCCCTTCTAACCCATCAATGATTTCTGCAAGTGAACAAATATTGTTTTAGTTGATTTATAATCATAAATCTAAAATAAAGCAAGTCTTTCAACTTTATTCTCATTAAACCTGAACTCAAATTATACTTTACATAATAGCAAGAGATATATTTTCCCATTCAATATATTTTTTTGTCTTTGTATTTGCTGTTTTGAAGCCGTTATCACAAGTCAAACACTCGCACTAATTACTTTAAAATGCAATTAACGATTTTAAATTTTAAATTTCATGTGCGATAAATGCTGAAACAATATGATTTCTACTACAATATAGTTTTAGTATTACCATTGTCCTGTGTTTCTGTGATTGTGTCTGACACACGTGGTTGTTGTTGTCCGGTATCTTCCTTCTTCAAAATACACGTGTCGTTATTTGTCACAGGAAGTTGTTTGGTAATGTTATTTTTCGAATTGTGATTGGCTGGAGTAGATCCCTTACAAACAGAAACATACAGATTACTATGTGTAAACCAGGGAAATTAACGTTAAGACTTTATCAGGAACACACACATAAACTTTACATTTCTAATTTACTTTTGAATCCATGTTTCAGAAAGCATAAGAATTCGTTACATTTGTAACTAGTTTAGATTTATAACCATATAAACTCTTTCGAGATCCCTACGTACCATAACACTGCACTTTATATATAGGGGTGTTTATAAAGGGATCTATATAGGCAGGTTCTTCATTTCCCCTATTCATCTGAAATGAAATAATGCGATTTGTTTGGTGTCTTTAACCATAAAACATATTGATAGTAAACTGGATAATGTATATAAATATAGGTATAAATGCTATTGTAGTCTTGTAGAATGTATATAACTATGAATAAAAAAGTATATTATTTATAACGATCAAACATATGAGGAAACAAGACTCACCAGTTATCAATTGATTTTAATACTACGTCAGTAATGTGTATACATAAAAATAGATTTTAGGCTATTCCATGACAACGCATACGTCTGTCTGCTCACCTTTTTATTCGTGTAGAAACTGTCATATTTTCACACGGCATTCGTTAACGAAACAATATCCCTAAAAACACTGCATTCCTTAGAAAAATTCCAAGGCAAAACGAAAGATTATATTCAACAATGTGCACCATGAGATCCAAAACACTTAAAACACTCGACTCTGCTTTACAAAACAAAAGCGGAAGTTTATACTTATCAACAATGAGTCATACAAACACCTGTGTGAGTTAGAGTTCGGAATTATTTTTTGTATACAATGTATAACATATGTACGTATGAAAGTAAAGTTAATAGTTGTCATCTATAATATTTTTAAAATGACATATCTAAATTCTAAATTGCTCAAAGAGAAAAAAGAAAGTAAAACTTTTTTTCTTATTACAAGCAATGGCAATATATAGCGAAAACGAAAGTAGAAAACCCAATTTCAAAACGAAAAACGCAAGTAGGAATTTTATGATAATGTTCTATTACAGAATACACTCAGAGAGGAAATTTTCTGTTTGAATATCAAGTCACCGTCTCAACCTTAGCTTCGGTTTTTGGTGTCATATTTAAGATCAATGGAGGATGAAGATATAGGTTGAAAGTGCGAAAACGTAAGTAAAAATATTACTATGTCGTACAATGTTCAATAATTAACCGTATTAATCTTGCAAAAAATGATTTAAATCGATCACACATTTGTGGCATTACAGTATTTTATTTCCTGAAATATGATACAGCGTATTAGCTTTTACTTTCTGTTTATATTGTAATGACTATCAGAAGGAGCAAAATGATTTTTTTCTTCATTTCAAAAGCACCCTCAATAATTTCTAAAATCTTAATAAACGACAAAAGAAATTAGGGATTTTTTTTATAATGAACGGATCTTTTTTCAACACTGCTTTATAATATTGTTAGACATCACGAACTACCGATATCGCCTGAGAGAGATCCGTTAAGTCAGTTATTTTACAGTTGAATGACGCAATTTCAATCGGCCAGTATAAAATAAATTAATGTGTAATAACAAATCTTATCATTACATCAATAAAGGAAACGAAAGTTATACTTAAAAAATTATCATATTGGTGATTTATCACAATTATGTCCCCTTCATTTGGATAGTAAATGTAAATTCTAGGAAGTTGAACCAATAGTACAGAAAATGGATGTGACGTAAACAAAATTTAATGATGTCGGTCTTTTTTCAATGGTGATACTTTGGATTGATTAATGGATTTGAGACCATCTTAATTTTATTTAGAATAATCGGCTATCCCAGGTGTTTCTACATTGTATTTATATGAGGATAATACTTTTCATTATTCTCTCCTTTGTATGAATACTATCTATATTTGATATGAACTTTTCCTGTGTTGTTCTGAATGTTGGTGTAAGATAAAATTTGTGACCGTCCTTTCGAGGTTATTTTTGTAACCATAATAGGAGTATAAGGCATAGACTTTCAGTTTCCCTGGGTACAGTAGAAGGCGTACCCTCAGTCTCTGTTTTGTGGGTGTCACTTTGTGTAGTGCTAAAAGGTGGCTGATTGCGGGAGTAATTGGAAAATGAGAGGAATTGCCTTGATTAAGCTTAAGACAACCTTAAGCGTGTCAGGAACAAACGATATCGAGGAGTCCCAGAACTGCTACATTAGACGTGTATATTACTATCAGACCAAATATAATGCATTCTGTGGTTCTGTTCCCAGTTCAGAGCCAAAATATATATACAAACTCTGTTCCCCTTCCCCCAAGGATGTTTCTGGCCAAATTTGGTAACATTCCATGCAGAACTCTATGACGGACGCCGCGCCATGACACAAGCTCACCGGCCCTTCGGGCCGGTTGAGCTAAAATCATTAAGAACTGTTTAAACTATATCATCCATTAGAGATTTAGATTTATGTCGCTAATTGTGAGACCGAGTGAAACGATACCACACCGATTTTCGTTTTTGATTGAATCATAGAAGTCGAAAGCAGACGTGGGTTTTAAAAGACCCAGACTACTTTCGTTTTCGTTTCGTTAATCCAATGAAAAGCGCTGTAACAAAAACATTTTGGTTTGCAGTTTATGCTTCTCACAATACAATATTGTCGGCCATGTGTGTATTAGATACTGATGGCATTTGTAATAAAACATTCCAAATATCGAACCAATGTTGTCATTTTTTTCAAATTCTTGAATGTGCTTTTTATTGTATCTAATCAATACAGTGGGATTGGTCACACGCTACAAATTAATACAAAACCCTCTGCCAATACACCTTTACAACAGACATAATATATACAAGATAGCATTTAATTGTTAAAAAATGTTGTCATGTTTTGTTAATTTTTGAATGGAGGGCATGTAATTATGAATATAAATTTAATTGTAAGACAACTATTAGACATTTTAATGTTTAAGGATGTATTCTTCTGAGGTTTCAGTCCCGTTGAAGTTTCGTTTCGACAAAGATCAAAGAAGTTATGACATTTTCAAATACAATCTATCAATATCTGTAGCAAGTTGCCAGTTGCAAATGTTGTCAAAAAATAACATTTCTATTTTTAGTAGATTTTTTATAAGGGATCTTTTGAAATTATGTCTTTTTCGCTTTGAGCAGAGCCATAGTTTTACCATTTTTTACTGAAATTGTTTTTACTTAAATCATCACTGCGCCAGCATTTTTAGCTGTATCGAGCTAATTTTTTGCTTTAAATCTTTACTAGGTTCGTGGTAATTTAAATATTGAGCATTAATGTGTAAAATAATACACTTTTTGTCACTTTATTTTTACATTTAATGGTAATTTGAACACTTTTATTTTTTACTGTAAAATATTGAAAAATACCAAATTACTAATGGGGCAAAAAAGTAAGAACACGGCCCCCCATTTTTCTGATTTAGAAAGAACAACCTTTTCCCTATTGATATGCAAAATATTAACAAAAGTTTAACACCAGACTTTTTCTATAAAGGGATGAATTTTGCAAAAATGGCTGAAAATAGTGCATTTTGTAGCTCAAAATTAAGGGGTAGAGGTAGCATATGTTGTTATTCTGAGAAAAAATATGAGTCTTATTAATCAAAATTGGTATATTTTTAAAGAAGACCACTGGGAAGTAAATTCTACAAACATCCATACATATCAAACACCTCATAAGGAAATTATGGCTTTAAACTCTTGTGTATATGGTCAAAACGGCAAAATTCCCATAAAATCCAATATTTTGTCAACTAGGTATCTTTGAGTGACAATATCTCAAAAACGAGCACACGACATATGATTTTTCTTCCATTTTCTTTTATGTTATGAACTCCTATTTCCAAATGTCTATATGAGAACAAAGTTTAACACAGGAAAATATTGACTTCTCAGAGGAGTACATCTTTAAAAACAATCATGTTTTTTATTCAGACAAACACAAAAAATCTATTTATTTTGCAACGTTTCACATGTCATAAGCAGTTGCCTTAAAAAAATGCAATACGTTTGATAAAAATCAAAAACAAAATATGTTTAAAGCTCGGTTATTTTGTGTCCATACCTACGTATAAAACTTATTTGTCCTTGTTTTCGTAGTACAGACGTTTTGATTTTCGTACCTCTAAAAAAATCCGAGAATGGTATGAAAAACCAACGCTATCTGTGATGAAGATTAGCTTTAATTTGTCATCATTTTGCATCTTTGTTTATTTTCAGAGCTTTCGTTTTCACAGTAAAGATGGCTAGCCGCCGGCTTCCAAATAGCGTTCAAGTAAGTACTAAATTTCAGTTAAAATAATTTCATCTTTGTAATCAAGATATTTTTCGCTGTTTACTTTGGCATACCAAACTACCCATGCAGTGTTAAATATTAACGTCCTTATACTCCAAGTATTTATAGGAATTGAACCATACCATATCATGCTCAAGTTATCATTATACTGAGTTAAATACACAGCAATTTTCTGTTTTCCTGAATTAGCCCATCTGCTGTCCGATGCAGGCCACTGAATTACCGTTCACGCCTTCCCTAATTTTCTGAAGCGACGTCAATCAGGAAGAGACCTGCTATCACCAATCTCTTTCCGATTGACATCGCTTCAGAACATTAGCGAAGGCGTGAACGGTAACAACCTGAAACGATAACAAACGAACGACGTTGACTTTATGATGGTGGTTGTATGGTAGTTCGTGGGCAGAATTAAAGATGATAAAAACAGAATGGACATGGAAAATGAGAAATTAGGCTAGAAACATTTTTGTGTCCTATTTAAATATATATCAGTTTGATATTTGCTTATATTTTGTCTCTAAATTATTAATAGTAAAATCAGTGAAAGCAATCTTCAGATCTTTTTGATGACATATTTTTTTTTGACTTACCTACCTTGAGTTCCAAAGAGTTGTGACGTCATCTGAGACAATCAACTACCGGAAGATGATGTGCAGATCGCGGAACTGTCAACATGCATGTGTGGATTTTAAGGCACAGGTCCCAGTACTTACGGAAATACACACGGAAAAATATTTTATATTTCGACTTATTGGGTAGCGTGATATATATCTTTTACATAATTCAATTCTGATTGTTACGAGCATTTTCATTGGCTTAAAAATTTCCTTTTTCAGCCCATAAAGTAAAAAATGGCGTCGCCGTTTGTAACGTTGTTTCTGATTGGCTGAGATGACGACGTAATGATTTCATAGACAAAAGAGTCCCAAAATGATTTTTTAATATTGAAGAGATTATCTTTAGTAAATTGAATTATAAGGATTAATTTGAATAGATTTTTATGTTATGGAGATATAACACAAAACTCTGAGTATACATACCTGATTCGCGGTTCATTTAGAGTACACTCAGATTTTTGTGTTATATCTCCATAACATAAAAAATCTATTCAAGTTAATCCTTAAATAATAACCCATTATTGACGTCATAACCTATAAAATGACGTCACTACATGTAAATGATAATGTCATTAATGTCGAGTACATATATATGTGGAGGGAGTATAATGTGAGGGGTTAAACATAACGTCATTTTTCATTAATAAGTAGTACTTTCCTATTCACTCCACCCTGGAGTAATACGACTGTGCATGTATGTAATTTATAGTTTACACATAAGATTAACCGGTGGGTTTTGATAAACATACTGGTAATGTGCAGGGAAGGGGGGAGGGGCAAACATGTCTTTTTGCCACCCATTTTCGTCGACTGAAATGTTCTACAAGTGCGCATTTAAAAGAAAAAAGGGCCCTCCTGCACATTTTTCATACTTCATTTTAGAAAACGTTCAAGCACGTAATGTTCAAACCTTTATTAATAAAAATTCAATAACACATTAACTAGACTTAAAACGTCCATCAAGCGATTCTACTACATGTATTTGAAAAAATGTCTTTGAAAAGATTAATTTGTGTATATGTCTTAACAAGACAATTAATTCATTATTATTTTGAGTTACACAACAATGTGCCGATGGTGTGAAGCCGGTATGTTCAGACGACATTCACAATTATAATTTTTAAATGCAGGCAATTTAAAATCGAAAAACTACAATGTTAAGAATGCTTTAAAATCATCAAAATGCATCGTATTATAAATAGTAATATTTTTTCCTTCTCGGGGGAGACCCTTCGGACCCCGAAACACCAAAATCTCGTGCCATTGGCGCTCGCAAAATCTTCAAAATACATCGTGAAACTCATATCTCAGAAAATTCTAAATCGTCATATTTTTCTCGGGGGTCTCCCCGAACCCCCAAAAAACCACGATGCTCGCCAATTTGGCCAATTTGCGTACTCATTAATTTCCTGTTATATAATACATAGTACACTTCCGTATATGTAGGATACGAATTTTACCGATTTATTTTTATCTAGACCCCTAACTCGTCTCATAATGGTCAATAGGCTATCTAGTGTGTCCAAATTGATATGAACTAACTAATTCTCAAATCCCTCTGGACTGTACGTATACTTTTAAAATTCCGGTTTGTCATTTCCGAAACTGCCCACGGATAAACTTATATTTTTTCTTGTTGATATAAACTTTAAAGTCTATGTTTAGAGTTTTAATTTACAGACAAAAGTGAAGCGCAACCTCCTCGAACCTGAGTTGACACAAACGTACACGATGTCAAATGGCTTTTGACTTACTGAACATAACAATTTTATAGCCAAGAATATGCCGATTAGAATGAGTAAACGATCATTTTTATTATATCAGGGTATGTTATAGATTGTATATTATATACGGATACATTCACACTTATCAATATAACAACTGCACGTACCGTGATTATATTCATAATCGCCAATATCGCAACACTGCCCCATTGAATTTCCCGGCTCTTGTCACAGCTGTTTGTCTCAGATGACGTCTCGAATCTACGGGCACCTGGTGATATCAGGGGCGATAAGCGATGCGATCGTTCTAGACAAGGGTCGTTGTGGACTTCGTTTCAAGCACATTTTATTGAAATTACGTCAAACACAATCTGTAATTTTTGTTTGAAATCTTAAAGTGGATCACAATAAACAAATATCAACACAAAAGTAGCAGCATATTTAAAATCTGTTTTTATCACCTTTAAAGTGAATAGTCGGGCAAAGGAAACCAGTCTAAATGCGTTCTTTGGCCTTCCAAAAGTCATTGTATACCATACTTTAAAGTGAATAGTCGGGCAAAGGAAACCAGTCTAAATGCGTTCTTTGGCCTTCCAAAAGTCATTGTATACCATAATGATGGTCAAGTTCTGCTTACGGTGTCCAGTTTTGACCATTGGAATTTTGGGGAAGCCCCGTGTAAATTTAGCACAGTTCTAAATATAAATTCTCCAAACTCTTTGAAAACGAGGCTGCGTGGAAATGTCAACATGGACATGTGTTTCTCAGTCGTGTCGGTTTCGTTTCGTGTGATAAACCACTAATGCGGTATGCAAATTGTTGTTTTGAGATGATACATTTGATGCAAATGAAGTATTCTTACATTAATGACAATGCTTTGTAATCATTTTTCGATAAAAGCATCTTGTACATGGAAATCGACACAAATATTCGGCCGATGCAGAGATGGGGCCCCGGCAAGGGGCAATTATTGCAGCATCGCATTCGTCGTATTTTACATCAACCGAATCATGAAGGTTAAATACAAATAATCGTAACATAATTTCCCATTTAAAACCACACGAAAACGTTCCATAGAACGTCCATGCATGTAGCTGTCAAAGATGTGAAAATAAATTAGCTCATACATAGATATTTTACAAGTACAATATATGTGTTCAATTATTCGTGTAGTTTTTTGCAGAGATTTAATTAAATTATCTATGTCTCTGGTTTTTTTTTTTTTTGTAAACAATATTTGAGTTCTGGAGAGAGATGACATGAATGTCCAGCTGGAAGGAAAGAAACTTTTATGATGTATATGTATCGTACAATGTATATATGTAAACGTACATTCCATGTAGCTGCTATAGAATTACAACTAGGAAATTCTCTCAAACATTGATAATATTTAATTCTTCACATTCATGTAGGCCTATGCTGTGAGAATTAACACATCATATATATTTCCAGAAAACATATAGGCCTACATGTATGTTACTTTCCTTTTCTGTTGTTTCCTGTTCTTTTTTGTGCTCTGGAGAAAAAGATGATTGAGTTGAAGAAAAGTAATTAATTAAGAGAAATGTGTACCACAGTACTTTGTCTGTAGCCGAGGGGTTCTATACTGTTTTAATAGTCCAGTAATTAATAATTAAATTGAAAATTTCAAAATTAAGATGAAATTGTAAATTCCATTTTTGAATGAAGTGGTTCCCCTCCTTTGAGAGTACACAGTGTGTATACCCTTTTTGGTTTTTAGGAATAATACCTGAATAGGAACCTGAAATAACATGACAATCAATCAGGTATGTGTGTGTTGGGGGGGGGGGGGGGGGGGGCTAAAAGACAGAAGAATCATGAGGTTGGGAAGTTGTAACTTGAGTGGGGGGTTGAAATATAGAAGAAATAGCTACAGATAACTGGAAGTGGAAGGGTGCTTTATCATTGATCTGGTCATTGCATATTTGGGGTTTACATGGCTTTTTTTTGGTTATTTAGTCTCATTGATTTTGGAGCAACTTTGAATCCATATGGTACTGTATATCTTTCTTTTTTCCATGTGTAGCTATTTCTTCTGTATTTCACCCTCCGCCCAAGTCACAACTTCCCAATAGGTACCACTTTTTTGTTTAGAACTCAAATCAAAGACAGATGTACATAGTACTACATACTACATTTTAGTCTATGTGTTTGTAATCACTGTTACTACAGTATTAATACATAAATGGTCTATGTACAAGTTACACATAGACAATAAATGTGAAATTTGGTTCAGACAAAAAGATTTTTAACATTTCAGATAACTTGCTAGTTTTATGGTTTTATTTATATGTTGAGTCTACTCTCTTGTAAAGTAGAATTTAGAAATCCTAAGACAATGGTATCTATATTGCTATATGTAAAAAAAATCCTTATATTTTAAAAGTAATTGAAAAGCTATCTCACAAGCCCTGACAAACAAATGGGCAGGCATATGGATGCAAGAATTATAATCACTGGATCTAGAGGACTAATATAAACAAATATTTCTACAAAGTTAAACAATGAAAAAGTATTGCATCATAATTTTATTTAATGATTACAGTTGAAAGGAACATTTAATAAATTAATACTGTTTAAATGTTCTGTTCATGATCTTCTAGGTCCATATTGGAAAAGTTTACTTTCAAGAGCACTCAAATCAACATTCTTCAGTCTTCATATGATGCTAATTGTATGTATATGTATACATACACTTGTATACAGGTCCAAGGGATGAACTTTCTGTATTCATGTCACTATGCATGCATGGTGCCTGAAAAAAAGAACCAACAATTTTTTATATCTGTTGAATATGACAAAAATTGAAATGATCAATTTCAAATATATATAAATGAATAAATGTAGGTTCATTCTACAGGTTTTTTTTTATTTTAGAGAAAACATTTTATAAGTTGTGAATGTGTCACTGATGCATTTGATAGAATCAAATATTGTTTCAAAAAAGATACAAAATTCATTATCTATAGTTCCAACAAAAATTCAGAATAATTATAAATGATACATGGCTGCAGTACATTTCAACTCTGTAAAGTTTGTCATATACACATGAACCAGGTACAGTTGTAATAAATATACAAACACTATTTATTATTATGACCAGAAATAATATTGTATGTGTCCTCCAAATATATCTAAAGAACAAGCTAAAACCTACATGTACATATGTATATGTGTATATCAGAACATATACAATACAATTTTACCAATTAACCTACAATGTAAATCCTATATACAATGTATGTGTATAACACTACCAGAACATGTACAGAACAAAAATTTACAAATTAAAAATCTATAAATATATACATCAGAACTGTATGAATTGACCGGTAGCATACAGGGCATTCATTACCCCTAAAGAGGCCCCACTAAAGAACCGCTATTTACCCCAGGGTTACGTTTTACGCGATTGGGGAACAGGTATGAAACATGTGACCATATGTGACCACTCATTTATGAAAAAATACTGCTAGGGACTATTTACATAATGATCAAAATACGAAGACTCACTCACAATCAGCTGAGCAGGGAGTACCGGGTACGTAGTAGGCCTAGGTACGTACAGTAGCGGTCCGGAGCCGCGTGCTCGTTTGAACTGTTCTCTTCACTATAACAAGTTGTATTAACACTCTCCATGCGTCGTAATGTTTACCGAGTCAGTTGTTGGGATTGTCGCTGCTCCATTGCCTTTCCTTTCGCATTTTAGGTGAGTCAGTTGGTTGTTTTGGCGGAAACATTTTGGTTCAAAACTACGGTAGCCATGTTTTGTTTACTACGGAGAGTGGTGGGTGTTGCGCATGCGTTAAGATTGAACTGCACTCTTAGCCGTCCGGGAGGACTTTTAGGATTCCCATAGATATTATTATTTTCTTCGCATGTACAGCGATTTTGACGGAAAGTTTTATTTTTCTAATTCATAAGAAATTATACCGGATATATTAATACCATTTTTACCGATTTTACAGTCACTTGCCCGACTATTCGCTTTAAATAAGTTACTGAATTTATGCACATAAAGCAAATTAAGCATTGATATGTTACCTTACAGAAAAAAACAACAGAACTCTATCGAAGAGACCAACACCAATCAAATGCTCATCCATTTGAGGTAGTGATATTTCATATTTCATTTTTAGTTTGACTATTTGTTCCTTATCTAAGGAAATTATTCCATGTTTAAAAATGTTTTACATTTATGATTTACTTGAATTTATGTGTCGTAATTTTCATGTTGGCGAATTAAAGTCCCATTATGTTTTTATGAATGCTCTACAAACTAAACATCGATGATCCTTATGAATTTATCTTTACTTAATTTGTTCAAATATGTACAGTTTCGACAAAAATGCATATTAAAAAAATATATAAATAGAACACGTAAATGTGTATGTCTGAAAATAGCCAATGTGCCTGTAAGTACCCGGATGATCACCAGGTAAATCCCAGGGACACCACGAGGAAATGTTGAACATTTTTAGATTTATTCAATGTTTTACAATGTTCATTCTTATAAAACTGGTTCTTCTTTTTAAAATAAAAACATAATACTTCAGTAGAACTGTATACTCCATTCTGACGGCTTTAAACACGCACTTATATGCCAAAACTACAAAAGAGCGAAGTATTACTAAGTAGAGAAAACCCCTCAATTGCATCTTAATCGAGCGCGTGTACCCGCTTCGCTCTCACCTGTGTAGAGTGCATTGTATGGTCTCGTGCAAAACTGTTTGTTCGCTTAATACTTACTTATTCCCAAGTAATTGACTTTCCATGGTTAACTCCCTAACTATTCATATGACCAATCTCTGATAATAGTTTTTAAAGGATTTAAAGATTTAAAGTAGGATTTTAATTAATGTTTAAAAAGACTCGTATATAGAAACGACGACAATAAGATGGCAAGGCATTAGCGTCGTCTGTCAATATCTATCAGTTGACAAATTTAAACGGGGTGTTCTCTGAACGCCAGCATATCTATCAACAATAGGTAGGTGTTGTTTTAGGAAACAGTAGGAAGGCAATTATATACTGTTTCATATAAGGTGTCTTTATTTTCACCTGTAAAGTCACCTGAGATTTACCTGTATTTCAATCAATATCATAGGTAACATTGGTGGGTTTTGGAAAATAATTCCTTCAATATATTCCGTATAATATACAATGTAAATTATTAATTAAAGATAATCAGTGCTTTAATATACATAAAATCATAAACATTGCAAATGCATTTTGAGTTCCTGGTGAAATATTTTTTTACAAATCATATCTCAATTTTATCAGAAAAACACGTTTCTTGATCAATGTATATTGTAATGTAACAGTATTCTTTATTTAAACATACCTCGGGTCAAAGGTTATACAAAGCGGTTCTCATATGTGATGTTTACCTACGTGTGGACTGTAGCTCCAACAGACCGTAACAACATAATCCCCCATCATTGCTAGATGTACACTCCTGATAAACTACGACATTTTAAATTAAGAAATATCGCTTTAAGGATATAAACTCTATCATTTGACGAAAATTGGTGATTTTTTTTCGATTAGATATATTACGAAAACATAATGGGAATTTAAGATAAGTTGTCCATATGCTTTTCACCATCATAACTTACCAACAATATTGAGAATACCTACATGTACAATGCAAACATTTTACTTTTAAACAAATATATAAGAGCTCAAAATCAATTTTTGGCTGTACTGCCAAAAATAATTTCATTTAATTATTTTGTTACTTGTGGAAAGTTAAAAGACGTACACACAAAGTAACTGAATATTGAAACAAGATCAAATAAAAAGAGATATGTGCCATAACTGGGCAAAAAGTATTCAAAGGCCCAGACAAAAATGTATGGTGCCTTATAGCGCCCCATATTGAAGATGATTCTTCACGGAAGATAGAATTATTCATCCGCGACGACAAAAAAGTTTAATATTATAGTGTAAAATAAACATGACAAACAAAGTAAATCTCAGAGATAATTTTATTTAATAAGATCAGACCTTTAAATAGATATTCAATTTTGCTAAAAGTTAATATATAGCGTAATAACATACAGTATTTGTACTCGGCCACATGTGTGAACTCGGTGACCGTTATTGTGCAGCGAGGCGAGGCTGACGCACACTTACACAAGAGTTTGCCGAAGTTGTCAAACCACCGGTGTTCAAGTAGCTCAACGTGTTTGAGATTGTCGTCTGATTTGACGATATTACATCCTTGGCAGCCATGCGATTATATAATCTACGCTTAGATCCATCGCCATCGATAGATGGAACAACTTCACTTGTGTTCGATGAATACAATGTATTTGTGGTGACGCATAACTGTCAACACGTGGATTACTAGCGGAACATGTTTTATAATACACACGATTAAATTCTCAAAGAACAAATACAAGAGGATATGTTTATAGCTGACCTCTGTCAGAGGGTCTCACGCCCGTCCACCTCAAAGACTCGATCGTAGGACGAACACAGAGGTAATGTTTACATTTGACATCCATCATTTTTAACAAAACACGAAAGCACTGCACGTCGCCCCGGTCGGTTTCTTCCCGTTTCTTTATACATTGGTAATTTTAATAATGTTTGTATCATATATAAATATGATACATATATATATATTGTGTACATTTTCCCAAAATTCTATGGAAAACAACAATATACACGTAATGTTGTGTCAAAATGTAAACAAAGCCATGTGTTTCTTTTTTTAAAAAAGTAGCCCCTTTACGTTGCATAGAACATTTTCATACGCAAGTTCAAAGTTCAATGTTACCATGCAGTTATGGTAAACAAAATCGGCTAGTACTTGCGTATAGTTGACAAGCAAGTGTAAATATATTCTAATGATTTTGAATGGATAAATATAATTATTGTGTTCATGTTCATGATCATAATAGCCATATTGATACTATGATAAGTATATTAAAATATTCGATCCAAAACAGAGCAAGGTAATAAACCCACAAGTATGCCTTCATTGCGGCGAAGAAATTGCTGATTTATCAAAAGTGAGTATTATCGATAGTATCTACTAATGACAGTTGTCATTGTGGGCATCAGTTATATGAAGTTGCGCTCACTGCGCACATAATTATCGATAATATCCACAAGGACAGATAATGCAAATTCCGGATAACTTGTTGCTGTTTTCTTAGATATTTTAGTTAACTCTATGAAATGAAATTTGAAATGTTTCCGGTTAATTGTTTTTTTAGCAATGTTATGCTGTGTAAGAATGATTGCGTTCTCTTTTAACATGCACTTTAAAATTTTCCATTCTCATCCATCAGAGTTACTTCCCTTCCTTTCACTCTGTCAGTTGGTATAGCGATAGCTTGACAGCCGATGGGGGCCAAGAATGGCACTTTTCTTGACAGTTTTAATCATGAAAACTACGTTCTAAATTAAGGTTATGAATTAATTATAAGAATTGACCAAGAATGGTATAACTGGTGTCATCGATATCCTGTTGGAGTATTTTGGTATACATTAATGAATTCTTTATTATATTTACTTCAGGTATTTGTGGGAAAATGCTGCAAAAATCAATATCTATGTTGGAACTGTCATTCTAGTACAACGTCTCGATCGTTCTTCCATCGCAGCTGTTGTGGACAAGATCTTTTCAGAAACGGGTTTCAGTTACAGGTAGGTGATGCTTGTAATAAATTATGTTATATACAAAGAAATGTGATACCTAGTCGGTGTCTTAAAACATAGAATATTATAGAGAAACAAATACACAAAACAGAAATCAGTGATGTGATCTAAATAATACTTTGCTAAGTCATGCCATGTATATATTGGATATTTAGATATTATTTATTTGCACATATCTGACATCGCATTTATCAAATCAGATGTTAAATATCTTTATTGTTGCGCCATATACAAATTTTGCCTACTTTGATACTATCTACTAGCGAGAAGATGATATAAATGTTGTCTCTTTATGTAATGACATTTTACCTTTAAAGCTTTAAAAATGGGCTAACATTTTGTTCCTTGGTAGAAAATTTGTTTCCTTTTATTATGCTTTTCACAAACGGCTTAGTGAATAAACCTACAAATGAGATGTTCAAAATGAGTAAAGCCCGTGTACTATAACAGCCTCAATACATACAATTCCAAATTCATAACAAAGTCTATGCGGCGTTCAAATCGATATGTATTACGGAATTCAAATTTTAGATTAATATCTATCCTTGATTTCTAAATGCAAACAAAGCAACACTAGACAAAACTCACAAGTCATTATGTGATATATGTATTCGTCTGTCATTGTTCTTATGCATCTGATTTACAGGACCTTTCTGGCGTCCTGATATCAGCCCCACCAAAATGCTATTCATGTGATCTGGAAGTTAAGGTATGATTCCATTTCTGTATATAATGATTCTGACTACAGGATGGTACTTATATTCTTCTGAATAAATAATTGTTTGAAATACGAGTCACAAATAGAATTGTATTTGTAAGATTACAACTACATAAACTTGCTTTTAAGTTTTTTATGATCAAGTGGAAGCATAATGAGCGGTTTAGCGCGACATAAAAAAACCAAAAGTGGCCCAAGAAGGCATGCACCCTCTTTGTCTTGTCTATATTGCTGCATTCTAGGTGTTTATCATCGATAAAACAAAACTTCAGAAGATCCGTAGAGACAATACTATCCAATTGTTAATATATTTTACTGATAAAGTGAGTTAAAATTATTGATCATTTTCAGCTGGAATACATATTGCCAGGTGACCTCAAGATCTGTTCTGATTGCTTTGACAAAGGGATGTTCAATAGAAGTGTAAAGAGAACAGACAAAATGCAGTTCTTTATCGGTCTCAAAACAAATAATATCATTTCGTCCATGGAATTGTTTCCGATTCAATGTGTTCACAAGGTAAATTGTTAAGAATACTAGTACATGTAACGCTTGTACTTAGTCTGTGTTTGAATCACGAGAAAATAAAATTGTATTTAGAAACGAACGACCATATTTGACAAATACTATATAATCCAGTTGTTAGAATAATTCATAATGAGGAAAAACGGTATAAAGCTAGTATATTAATAATCCGAAATAAAAGGCCAAAATAAATAAATTCAAAGTAAAATCAAAATCATTTCTATGGAATATATATTCAGCCACTATAGGGCCTTCTTCAGTCCGAAATAACACTAACACAACGTGTTCGTCTACATGTTTGTTTACATCTATTGTGTGCAGGTACGAAATGTCTCGGCCCGTTTGATGTATACGGCGAGTTATTTCGACCCAACATGCTATGTGCACTAAATCAACCCCAGTGTTTAAACAATGGTTATAACCACAAGATACTTTATCAGATAGACTCGTGTAGCCATAAACATAACACTGACGTATCAAAAGGGGATATTATATGCAATCACATGCACGGTCGAAACGTCAGACATACCAGCTTTTCGAGGTGGCAATCGAAAGAAAAGTTTGACAATCGACTAAGGGTATGTTATTGTTTTGAGACAACTCGTACCTCACACTATTCTGTAGACATAGTGCCTATTACATCAAATCTAATAAAATAAAACACAGATTCCTATTATCATTACGTTTGTGAAAAGGATCAGAGAAAATCCCACTAGGGGTCACGTCCACGTGATCCTTGATAAAGACCAGTCAAATTGCTGCCCCCAACACACCTAAGGTCATCTCGCCCCAAGAGCACAACATAGCTTACCGTATATGTATACTGGGACGAAATGTCGTATACACTTGATGCAGCAAGGTGCAGAACCTACACGTGGTCGTGAGTACACGTGGTATAAAGGTCACCTGAACATGACATGACCCCCCCATGGGACGCTGTCAGATCCTCTAATCACCGGAATGGTCATAAGGATCTGTATTTTAATCAGATTTCCTATCACATATTGCTGTTCACAGTCGTGGTTCCCTAGTGACCACCAATCTCTCTACGGCAGGTTGCTCCCATTCTGACTTAGAATTGAGGAGCTTGTCAGCAACTGATCCGTGTATAGCGACCGCCTCTGAAACTTGTCGTTCGAGTGGCTTGGAGAAGGTCTTGATGACTTCACACTTGAAGTTTCTAATGTCTAGAATGTTTAGAATAATTCGAAAACGACATATCCATGTTTTGACTCAGACACAGATTGCAACTTTATTTAATCTTTATTCGCCTCCAAGAAGTAGTTGCATTATTGCGGTAAAAAAAATAATTAATACATCGATCAATTTTCAACGCTATGTTGGCAATCGATAGGCGTCTATGCTCACATTCATCAGAAAAACATGATCATCATAGCGTTTTTGTCTGAAATATAGAGATAGCCATCATATCAACAATCCTGAATACACATTTTAAAATGCATTCCGGACATTGGAAATATCTAAACACAGGACAGCTCAAAGATAACAATGGAATTGATGGAAGCTTTTTTGGAACATAAAAGCTCTACTTTTCTGAACAGGCCCTTTTTAGGTCATCTGACCTGAAGGGTAAGGATGACCTATTGTCATCATGCACCCTCCGTCGTCGTGCGCCGTCCGCCGTCCGCCGTGCGCCGTACGCCATGCGTAAACTTTTCATTCAAACGACTTCTTCTCAATAACCGAAAGGTCCAGGCTACTGATATTTGGCCTGTAGCATGCTGGGATAAAGGGCTACCAAGTTTGTTCGAATGAATGACCTTAACCTTCATTCAAGGTCACATGGGTCAAATAGGCTAAAATTTTTAAACGGCTTCTTCTCAAGAACCATAAGGCCCAGGAAACTGATATTGGACCTGTAGCATGCTGGGATGAAGGGCTACCAAGTTTGTTCAAATAAATGACCCTGACCTTCATTTAAGGGCGCGGGGTCAAATAGGCTGAAATCCTTTAAACAACTTCTTGTGAATAACTAAGAGGCATAGAGACCTGATATTGGGCCTGTGACATGCTGGGATGAATGGCTACCATATTTGGGTTTTTTTTTAAATGACATTGATCTTCATTCACAGGGGTCAAATAGGCTAAAATCTTTAAACAACTATGTTGTACTGTGCCAATTGTCAGATGACCGTTAAGGCCCATGGGCCTCTTGTTTAAACGATATCTTCAAGATTGACAGTTGGGATTATTTTTTACATTAAGAAATGACATGGTGGCTTCGTCGGTTATTTTTAAACATGATTGCGAACCACAATTTTATAAAAACAAGTTTTATTTCAAATGTTTTCATACACGTATGTGTGATCAATGAGATCAAACAAGTCTCTAGGAAAGTAAGGAAAAAAAATCATCATTTGACGTGATTTCGTGACGTCATTATCACCGGAAGGTGAGACTTATCGACGGTAAATTGTACTTTACCCACGCCGTTTTGGGATCTCGAAACCCGCGTATTTTGGTGCCTATTTCTGTCAATGTGAAGCCAACCTGAAATTGAATGAGATCTAACCACCCCACTATGAGCATAACTTCTCCTTCGTCACTTTCTATATGATTTGATTTTGCCAGATTGTGTATGATAATAGGAATAACTGTCAAGGTTTAGCATGCGTTGGCTGTCAGGAACTGTTACAAGGAAACGTAAGTATATCATCTTTAATGTATATACTTTATAATGCTCATATTTTAATCTGTTGATAAAATGGACCCTCCATATTAGCAATTACGTATAATTGATATTAATTTAAGCATTAAAAGTATTTATTGTCAATTACATAACAATGAATACCAAAATACAGGTAGTATAAAATTGATTAAAACTTCTGATACATTAAGCGCTACACTATGGTTTTTTTACTCAATTTATATTTTAAAATACAACAAGTTTTATTTTAAAAATTTCCACAAATCGTAATCTATGATGCATACGGTATGTCATTCTCGATAATCCAGGGGTTCCGATCACTTACGATCTCTATACCCCTGGACTATCTCATAGTAAAATTGAAGGCAGCTCAGAGGGAAAAAAAACTGAACCAATCACATGCCTGCAAAGATTTCCTTTTTTCCTACGGCTCTTTTGATGTACATCAAAAAACTAAATTACCTGTTCTGTTGCCTCCAGTTTTACTATGAGTGCAGGGGTGTAGAGATCGTAGATGATCGGAAACCCTGGAGTATCGAGGATGACAGTATGTACATGTATGCATAGTAGCCCATATTAACTGATATACATTTTAGGAAGAATTTTAAAACTCATTGCAAAATTATCCATATGGTGCAATACCTTTGGAATAAGACTATATTATAGAACGTTTTCGTCCTTCTGTGACTTGTTAGTCATGTTAAGAGGTCAAAGCTGCTGATCATACACACTAACTTTATCTAGAACATAACTAGTTTCATATATAACTAGAACAAACAATGTCTGACTTGTGTTTTATAGTTTTCAGTCAACGCTGAGCTATATGCTATGGTATTTGATGCTTTTGTACCATTTTGGGAATTAACTTCGAAATCGTACAATCCATAAGTTTGATTACATTACTACATACCTTTAATGTTGTATTTGACAGTACTATGAACTGGAATGTAATCACTTTGCATGTTTAATGTGCTGCGATTGCATCGTGTATTGCACCATTTGTCGGGCATCATTCAATCGTACTTGCCCTGTGGAATTCCGTGGAATGCAACATCCTAATTTATTTCACAGAAAGGTTGGTATACTTTTGTTTCCCGTGAATGAAATAAAATTGATTTCTTTTTTTACAAATATTCTCAGTTTGAGAAATATTTACATCTTTAATATATATATTCATATTTCTGGAAAATGGGTGATTTTGTTACCACTTCCATTTATATGGAATGGTATTTTATGTGTTATGCATAAAATATTTCCGATTATTAAGCATACACGTGTCTTAAATATAACAATAAAGGGAAAGGAAAAACATATAAAATATATAAAATGAAATTGTCAAATAATAAAGAGAATGACTAAAATCGAACGGACTAACGACCCGCCGAGTTGGATTGGTGAGTGGTTGGATAGTTAGTTATACTGCATTGATGGACTTACAAATCAGAGGAGGATGTCCTTGTACGATGAACTTATTTTCTTCAACCTGTTAGATGCTTTTACAAAGAAAATATTCATTAGGTGTCATTCGATGTCATCAGTTTTTCAGTCTATCATCATTGAATGGTGGTCTACTCAATTGTCATTTATCAGTCATGCATCTTCCGTCCTTCTATCCGATCCTTCGTCTGTAGAAACTGATTACCATCATTTTTCGAGAAGTTCGTAATGTCCTCGCTTGAGCGTATCGCAATTTGGAAATCAGAACAAATGGATCTTGAATATTAATTGGAAAGTATAAGCAAATGATAAAAGAGAAAGATACATCAAGCTTACTAATTCCCCCTGAAATAGATGGTAGCCATTAAGGTCCCTCTGGGATATCATGTGTAATTACTATCATACCTTTAAACAAAGTTATGTTGTGGCATATTTAACACAATTCACATATATATGTTTTTCACTTAAAATTTAGGTCGCAGTGGCAGAAGAAAATAAGGAAACGAAAAAAAATCGGTATGGAAATCCATGTACTGCCCACGGAAAGGCGAGTATCATTATGTATAGCGGTTATGGAATTATGTTTCCATGTGAACGCATAGGAAAGAGTTAATTAAAAGATAATGCTATCATCTCTATCAAACTCTGGTGAACTCTTGAGAACTTGAAATTAAACAAACTGTCAAATGACCACTCATTTTCACTGAAATTGGATAATATCTCCGACGAAAAAACGTTGAAATCAGACAATTTCTATAATTCGACCAATTGGACGACTTTATTTCGGTACCATGATAATGGATATTTTCGGAAATGGTACCGTTGTGTTTGGATCCCCACATCCCCGTATATATCAATTTTCACTGAAATCAAATGACATTCTATGCAAGATTTTTTAACATAATTAATGATTAATTGACATTTTAAATCGGAACTTACAATCAATGTCACTTTAGTCTCTTCAATATAACCGCTTTACCTCGTTCTTTTCTGAAAACAAACGATCATGAACAGCTCACATATAAATTGTGTGATTTTAACTTGTTCGCGTCTTGATATTCCAGTGTACCCATATTCGATTCTTTTGTTGTACATCAAATATCAAACTGCCTGTTTCATTTGTTGTATCACACGAAGTATTCAGTTTGGCTATGACAAAGTCAAGAGGTGGATATGATGATAGTGATAGCAACTTCATGAGTATCGAGGATGGATAACCTCTTAATCAGGGATTTCAGTGTTATTGGCAAAACTTAAAATTGATACATTTTGTATACACATATGTGAAAGGTTTATAGAAATAAAACTCCTGGTATGACAATTTAAATTTGGAGATATGGTTCTGACCCAAAATACAAGCTAGAAACAGAATAAATAAATACAGCACCTTATTTGTTATTCAAAAATGAACAAATAAGTAACAATTTGAAAACATAAAAAACGGATCAAAACATAATTTCACAACATCTAAAAAAATTTAATGCCTCGATAAATTGTTTTGAGTTTGAATAACGAATACGGTGCCAGCACCGTATTCGTTATTCGGTTTTTTTATTTTTAATAACGAATCCGGTGCCAGCATTTTATTCGTTATTCAAAAATAAATAAATAAGTAACAATTACAAAACAAAAAAACAAATATCGATGTTTCCATTTTTAGAAAGCATCTTGACTCGATGTTTCTATTATTAGAAACACTAAGTCAATATTTCCTATTGTGACGTCACACCCTAGTCGATATTCCTATTGTGACGTCACTCCCGAGTCGATATTGCGATTATGAAGTCACAATACCACGACGTCGAGTTCTTCGGGAAGATGTAGTCGAGCCATTCTTCATGCATTTCTATATTACTTAGCACGAAGCAAACATTTAAAATAATTATCATATCTAATTTAAAAATTAAGGACCTTTGTTTCGGCCCATGTGGTGTTATATTGGCCTTGTAGAATTTTAGTTACGCCCTCGGTCATTATTTATTCTACTCGGTCAATATAACACCATATTGACCTCAACAATTGTCCATAATTGATATATATATACATTCGATAATTGCATTCTGGGTAAGGTTTGTTAAACTGAATTTCATTGGATGTTACAAAGGGGCCGCCACGCATCTTGCATCCAAACGAATTTTACTGATCCCCTACTGTCTCAAAGAGGGATTTCAGGTCGTTTCGGTATTTACAAAAATCGTTTCGGTACTTGCAGAGGTAGTTGCAGTACTTTTGTATTAAACAATTATAAGCCAAATAAGAGTGTTTAATGTTGTCTGAAACAGGAATTTCAGTGTTAATACCATTTACCTCTAGACACATTACTGTAACGTTACCCTTATCAAAATGTTTCTCAGGTGACATTTTGATTTCAGCATCTGACCCCTTTTGGCGCGGCCGGGGTGAGGTAATTAAGATGTTATCAAAATGAAATACGGGTACATCTTACACAATGTCATGAATTAGAATTTCACGTTAGAGTCATGTCATACCACATGTATTGAACATATATATGCATTTTATCACATATATATTTTTAAATTATCACACACATATTTAAAATATCGCATATACATGTTTAAAACATCGCATATATATCGAAATATTGAACATTTATATATTGATCACATATGTATATGAAAAATATTGAACATATATATATTTATCACATATATATTGAAAAATATTGAACACTATACAGTTGTAGACTGGGGGTGAGGGCAACAGATGATTTGTTTGAGGGTCCAACAAATTATCTGTTGCCCGAAACCCCAGTCGATAAATGTTTTGTTATACCCCATTGTGACGTCACTCCGGTCCAACAGCACATTTAATAATTCTTTGGACCGCTCGACGGAACAGTTCATTTATTGGCATTTTTGTCAATAGAGTTTATATAGAAACTATTTTATAGGGGTAGAACAAATATTTTTATTTATTGAATATATATATTGTTGAATTTTGCAACGTTTGAGTTGCCATATTTGCATTTCTTTAATCTTTAACAGTTTAGTTATATGCTGAACCGTGTGGTAGTTCAGGAGCAATATTTTAGATATCTTAAAATATACATATTTTTAAAGCATAATATCTTACTTATTAGTAACAACCCCAAGTGTATACTATATCAAAAATGCCACCAAATTGATATTTAAGCATTTACTTACAATGTTTTATAAGATAGTTACAGCATAGATAGATGAGAAATTTATATAGACTATTTCAGTTTACATGCATATATCTAATTAATTAATGTAAGTTATTTTCGTTTATGCATGAAGTGACTCCTTTATGTTAAAAAAAATATTTATATATATATATTGTTTTTTTTTCATGTTGTTAAGAGTTACAGGTATTTAATATGGATTGCTATACAAAAAGTAATAATTAAAATAAATTTCTTGCTACCATTGAAAGTAAACTATTTATCATAAATATTTGTTGACATTGGATTATATCCCCCCAACAGAAGAAGAGTTTTTGGATGTTCCTATTAAATCTGTAGTAATGTTGTGTTATGTTAGGTTGAACGATGTTTATTAAAAATGTATTTTAAATCAAGCTACTTTGCAGGTCTAAAAGTTGTACCTTTATGCTAGAATATCATCATAGATAGTGGAATGCAACAATGTATAGCTGAACATTTTGCCGAATACATTATTCTCGAAGCTGGTGATCTTTATTGTTACGATTAATTCTCATCTAATTACTAATTATAAGACTTGAACTTATAAATATCTATTTGCTGTTTTGTTAGTTGTTTTCATGTTAAATGCCATTATTCATGTTATCTTCAATTTTGGAGGAAATAAAAAAAAAAACAATTATCGAATACAAAATATTTTATACAGATATGCATCCGTATCACATGTGGGACATCCTTATGCTCAGACTGTTTTAACGAGATGGCTGACAGAAGAGTCTCAGTGATATATGGAAGTGGTGCCGCTGAAGAACACTGCATTTGCATATGTAAACCTACTAAAGGACAACACATCATTTCAGTCGCGTCTTTGATTGAGACAGTAGGTAGCAAATCTTCACTTGTAAAATGCATTTCAACATTCGCAAAACTTAACTGTTTTGTTATGCTAATGTATAACTTTAAGCCCAATCGTTTTTTTGACAGCATATGTGAACTTTCTACAAACTTTGAATATTGTGTATTAATTATCGCCAAATCTTCAAATTTTCGACAAAAATACATATATAATGGTCCACTACCTTTCCAAATTGGTTTTTAATTTTTAAAATGGGAATGGAAAACAGGATTGATAATTTTATAGAGTCACAAAAGTTATTAATTACCGTTAATTGTACACTTACCATCACATTCTGAACAATTTGGTTAAAAATAAAGTAAACGTTTATTTTTATAACGCGGGTCGTCCTATGTTTCACGACATCGTCTTAATTACCGTTACTATCATTGCGCCAGACGACAAAACAGCGAAATGAATCTTCATCGTTAACATAGATTACGTAGAAAACCTTGCATTTGTTTGGTGTTGTCACTTCATCTTAGGTCATCGATAGATATTTCCTTGTGCTATTATTGTATTATTTTAAGAAAGTTTTAATTGTTTCTTTGTTTCGAAAAGGGAATGGGCTTTTAAAAGTACAAATGTATAGAAAAAGAACCATTAAATGTAAATATACATGCCTAAATTATCCAATTATCCAATATGTGATTGTACGACAACCGAGTGTAATTTAGAACATGTTCTGATTTATTAAATGTGTTGCTTTAACCATTTTGTATTGAGGTTTGTACAATCAAACACTTGTTTCTATAGTTTTGATATGGTACTGAGGTTTAATTTGCTTTCTTGCACAGTTGTTGTATGAATTAATGATTAAATTAATTGTATAACCTTTTATTATCAAATCATAAAAAATGGATACCGCAATAACATCCGTATTTCCCGCGGGAAATAAATTAAGACATTTTCTATTATTTTAAAATGTTGTAATGAGAAATACGTTGGTATGGAAAAGAGTACCTCAGCGATTCACCTGATTTTAAGAAATATGTTATAATGAATGACAAATATTTGTAAAAGGGGCAAATATTTTGAAGTCCGCATCGACAGAAAGTCCACATTAAGCGTTTTATGGTGTAAAAAATTATAAAGCCAAATATAGGTATATAAAAATCTAGTGCTGTTAATGAGAGTGGTTATGTGGTTTACATTAAACACCAAAGATTGAAACAAAATCAGCAATAGGGACAATCTATGTACAGTTAATCATATTATATAAATTTTATTCTGTGTTCCAGGAATCACAAATTGAGTACTTGAAGGATATTGCATTTGGACATTGTTCAGGATGCTATAAATATAGACATGTAAGTATATTTCATAGGGATACATATCATATCTTACAATCAGCATAAATCTTTTCTATACTTTCGTCTATCATCACGCAATGAACAAGGCCTAATCGAATGCGAATCGGTACGATAATGATCTGTATACATATGATCTATGCCTAAATCACACATACATTTAACATGCATTTTATCGAGATCCGAATGCATTATGTTATTTGATTGTATTGCAAACCAATAGACACAGGGGCTCGGTTTCACACCAGGTTCGGTTAATACATGTAGGTATAAGGTTCATTGTCGATAATACACAGCTGCTTACGGAACAAAGTCAAATTGTTTTGTAATCCTTACGTGTAATTAGTTGTACTAAAATATTTGTAAGACGTCAGAGACGTCGGTAGTCATAATATGACATGAGTTAGCTTATTAGGTATCACCCGTTGAAAGATTTCATTATATAAAAAATAAGACACTCATTTGACTTTTGAACTAAAATTATCTTAAGCTTTACGTAGATATATTCAATTAGTACAGTGTGGAAAAACATCACAAAAAAGACTTAAAGTAATATCTGCCGTATTTTTCACACTCACGAATCAAGATGAGCTTTTAATATGTTATTCATCACCAAAAATTACCAACTTTTTTAAAATTGCACTGCGTTCAATGCATAGGTTTTAATTTTACATGTACAAATAAGAGCTGAAAATGATTTTTGGCAGTATTGGCAGTACTGCCAAAAATCATTTATTTACATCAATAGTGAAGTGAAATGAGCACTTACGGTGAGACCATGAAGCCAAATTGAGGTCTACAATTTTATTACACATTTTTACAATGTTTTTTAGTAATTATAAAGTGACTTCTGCAGGTATGTTTTCATTTAAAAATATTTAAGGCATAAAAACAACAATTTTTCAGTTCAAAATTTCTGTGTTATAACTAACGTTTACAAGTCATCTGAAGCCATTTGAGTGATTTGTACAGCTTTATTCATCAAACCTTATGTTTTTAATAAATCAATGATGAAAAAATAGCATGTCAAAATTATCGCCCAGTTACGGCACATATAACTTTAAAGGAAATAAATATTACACTCTGAGTCTATTCATATATTGAGAAGACAACTAAGAGATGGTAGATAGAAGATAAAAGAAAAAAATGCATATGAGTATTATACAATACACGTATATTTTTGATAGAAGGCTTTTATAATAAGCCTCGTGGGTGACAGTTCTAATTCAATTTGTTTTATTCTCAATATAACAATAAAGAAAAAAAAAACATCATTTGGTTTAGTCAAAAAACATTTTCATAATTTTACTCGAAAGGAACTCTTACCTTACCTTAATTTCATGTCATACTTCTAATTGACTTCTATCAATCCTTTTAAAAGTAATAAATGCCGTCATTGTGTTATATGGGTAATGTTTGCAATGAATATGCAGTCATCTGTAAGACCACTTAATACTAGCCTAAAAATCAACATCATGTCAATGTAATTAAAGTCAGACTTGCAATTTTCATTCATTTCCCACAATATACTGTTATGAGTGAATCGTAGGGGGAGAAAGTTTACTTATAATATATATACTTCTCTATATCAATTTGCTTTAGGGATTGATGGAGTTCCTAGGGGATACCCACCAGCTTTGTTTCGAATGTGTGTCTGAAAGACTCCACGGTAAACATTTCCATCGTCAATATAACAAACTTAATGGGAAAAGCCGGATCTTTCTTACCTGTGGAGTACATGATTGTGCAGCGATGGTTCCAATTGATATGCTGCCATCTTTTATAAAGAAACTGATGTCGGTATGTGTGTTCCTTACAATTACATATTATGAAGAGGGTTTGTCTCAGTTTCTGGACCAATGTTGTTAATATGAAATTAAATCAACATTTGCATATTGAAATTCAAGAGATGAAGGGCCGATAATGTTGTGCAAACTGTGATATTATACAAATATAGCATTTTGATGAGGTCAATACATGGTTATATCGACCAAAGAAAAAATATTGACTTTAGTGAAACTAAATAGGCATCGCATTGTAAATTCTGCTTCGTGAGGACAGTTACAATCTTATGATTTTGTAATAAGTTTAATTTAAAAACAATATATGAAAACAGTATCAATTGATGCACTTCACGCTTTTATTACATACACCCGGTGCATGTGTGTTTGTAATTTGCATACATGAAGGGCCTACATGTACTCCATTATACCTGTAGCTCCATATCACACAGTCAATTAAATATTTAGTTTGTTCTCCGTTGAAATAATCCACTTCCACGTCAAACATATATTTTCAGATTGACATAAACAGGATACATTCTCTTATGCTTAGTACTCCATTCCGTAAAATAAAAAATCGTATCCTACATACAGTAGGATTATCCTAGACGTAATGTTGTAACTGCCCTAGGTGGAATTTTAAAGATGAACTTCAAACGTATTCACTATTCAATGGCTTCAGATGCTTAATGAATGCTATTAGATTATTTCTTACTCTCCTACCTTGTTTATGTTGAAAATTAAAAAGTTTAAACTGTAGTCATCAGCTGGAAGTCATCATCATCTTTGATAGAAACCGAAACAATCAACGTCGTCTGTCAAATTTTGTGGTTACGCTTCAAACTCAGGTCATCAAAGCGTTTGTTTCAAAGCGCCAGGAACACGAAGCATTTTGGTAACGTAGACGATAACGTTATCTAAAAATAACCGTGCAATATACTTTTTCTATAAACTACTTGCGCAAAAATCGTGCAATATAGTTTTTTATCGGTGATCACGTGACGCGTTTTGACCAATGAGAAATGACAAAAAATCCTGAAAAATAATAAACTCGTATATTTATATTTAAACTTTAGAGTCCTTTTTTCCTTCATTGTAAATATAGGCATCTAGCAATCTTCTTGATTCTGAAAGAGAAACTGTAGAAAACCTAGTTTCGCATGCAACTTTGATATCATCGGAAGCTAAGGATGTCCTTTTGAAAAAGGAAAAGGTACGTAACAGTTTACTTATGCATGTTTTGCCTTCAGACTTTCGTTAACTTGACAAATTCCACACTGGCTGAGAGATACACTCCTGGGAAAACATTTTGTACACTAATAAATAGTATTATCTCTGATTGCGTTTTTGTCAAAAATACCTCTATAGAAAGCGTTATGTATATACTACATGCACATAGATATTTGTCGTTGAAGTTACGTAGTAATATAAATGTTCATGTTGAATCTAAGACAAGTTCTGGAAATCAGTTCTAATATACTTATCTGAATTTTTGTACAATCAATTAAAACTATGAAAATTGATACCTTTGCATGCATACAAGGCGTTAATAGTGACTGACATCAAAAGATTCAGCGAAGGGATTTGCCAGAAATTGTAAAAGCAAGGTATATTAATCTCATATGATATAAATGAGAAAAGAAGACATATATAGGTAAAGTAACTAATTGTGATTGAAAAGACACATTTGAAGTTTGAATGCATTTCTTTAAGTTTTAGGCAAGCTTAGGAATCATGTTCTGTTCAGATTTAGTCATTCATTTCGATAGGTAATCGATAATTTATGTTGATATTGTGGATGCCCAAAACACGTTGATTAAACGAAATAATCTATTTCTTTTAAAAAATAATTTCAAAAGTGGATGATACTCAACATGATTAAGAAATAACCTATAGTATTTTTATAATCGGTTTGGTATTCAATTCTGTCTTTTCAGTCTTTGAATTATTTTAATCTTATTTACATAATATGTGTTTCTGGCCTTTAGTTTTGAAAACGTAATAGCATAATTTCAATTTTGGATGGCTGCCAGGGTTCAGAGCTCTAGGGTGAGCCCTCTCACAACATATTGCCTCACGCAGAAGGTCACTGTTTCAAATTTTGCTCATCAATTGCAACTTATTCATATTACATACGTTTTCACACATTTGACACAAAAATATTGTGATTCTTATTTTATTTAACTTATTTTATTAACAATAATGGGTTTTTTTCATGAAAGGAGAAATAAAATCACATTTTTCCTCCCTTTGTCTTAAAAGGCTAAATCAGGAGTTTGACCAATATACTTTAAATTAATCACTTTAAAAGTATATTAAAACTTATATACAACAGAACTTTGTAAAATACTGCTGAAAATGTCACCACATCGATGATTTAAGTGAAAAAATGTAGCAAAAAATTGTGAAATTCTGTCGTCATACAAAGCGACAAAAATTCCATGTACCTGTTTTCAAAATTGCCCCCACTTGGCTGACTTTTATAACATGCCAACTTGCTACAAATAATTACCATTTTTATTTTGCAACAAATTTTGTCAATTCTTATTTTAAAATCTTGAATACTCATTGATTCAGTTCAAAAAGGGACTTTAACGAGACTGAAAAAAAGAAACTCTTCAGAACATTTCTTAATTTTATGAGTCGCAGAGTTGGATTAATGCCATTTGACTTAAAACAAAGACCAGTGATTCTTATTCGCTGATTTTCTTTCAATCTAAAATAACCATTAAGTCTAAGACACCGGATATGAGAAAAACTGAAAATGTAGAGGCCTTATCAAGTTGAGTTAATCAGCTATCAAGTATGTTGATATAGAAACATAACTTGATCTTCAAATATACATTTTTTTTGTTATCAGTTATTAGGTTTTTTTTCGTGTTTAGACTCTGATTAATCATTTTACAGACACTTTGACTATTGCAACTCATTTTTGAACCATTAACACAATAAAAAAACTATGGTGACTGTAGTCAGCAGATATATTATCAACAACATTATAGTTGTCTCTTAAAACTAATTTCTCAACAGATTTAATTAAATAAATGAGACCAAAGGCTTAGTTTTCTCTAAAGATAATCTGCATTGCATTGACCTATATTTTTATTATAACATGTAGTCTGTTATCCAAGTGCAAAAATGCAATAACTGCATATGCCGACATTGTCAGCTCTGGAAAATGCTGATGGATACGAAATGGGGAGTTGCTTAATTTGTGGAGTATAAAGTTGTGAAAATATGTTTCTTCCTTAAAACAATTGCTTTGCATAGTAATTGTAGTATTTAAAAGAATATGTCCTGGAATATTTTTTTCAATCTTACGTTTAAAGATTAAAAAGTGTTTATTTTATTATTAAGGATTTAGCAGCCGGGTCGCTTAATAAGGAAAATGAGGATGCTTCACTTTTGCCGTCATCTGTCACGACGACAGGGATAGATAAGTTTAGCCATTTTGAATTTGCTGGTATGTATATGTTATTTTAAAATATTTGTCTTTGTTATACTGTCAATATGATTTTGAATTCTGAAAATCAAACCTAATTGACCTTCAGCGTGGGCAAATTATTTAAAGGGACAATTCAGTGAGGCTAATTTGTTACATAACCACAAAGCATAATATGACATAAATGTATTGTTCTACATTCCTTATGAAACATATGACAAGAAATAGTGACAAATTCCACAACATTGTCAAGTGTTTTGATTAATACCATTGAAATTCCAAATTGTTGATCAATACGATTAAGCAGGTACAACATGTACGCTGTACCCTTACCCGAGTCAAAGTCATGCACGTTAAACAAATGCAATATACATGTATAACCACTGAGGAGTTGATGAAATTATTTTTAAACAAGAACATGCATCTAATAATGTTAACACCACTGTAAGAGCGTTTTGAGTAGTTCTAGACAAAAAAATTATTTATTACACATGCAAGGGTCAGGGTTCGGCATACAAGGCTATGTGTAATGGCGATTGATCATTTCACATGTACATTTGACTACAGTGAGCTTTTCTGGCATATCACAGTAAAACCAACTAATTTAAGTTCCACTAGAACTAGTTTGTTTCCGAAATATGTGCAAGGTTTAATGTACTCTTAGACCGAATTATCCCTTTAAGTGTTTCAGAAGAAAATTTTGGAAGTTAAAAACTTTTAGACTGGGTCGAGGTTTACATTTTGTACGTTTTTATGTGTGGTAAAGTTAATCTAATCTAATTTTTGACAATCATTAATAGTGAACATAAGTTTTTTTGTTGTTTTTTTTTAATCTGAACACATATACAGGTAGTAAAAATTGGTCATAAGTGCATGCAAAATATACATTTAAATAATAATTTTTTTTACAAAAGAACCAATATTAAATCAATTCAATATGAACTTAATTTGATCGCAATCAAAACACTGAATTTCCACCCAGGTAATGATATAAGTAATAAAAAGATCTTGAAATTTAATTTGACTCTTTGGCCCAGTCTTTCATGCACCTTTTTGATCTTCTATACAAAGGTATTCCGAATAAAGTATCTTGTAGCACTTGAAGCCTCTTTCCAAACTACAGTTGTTTCATGGACGTAAAGTTGAGTTGTGGAACCAATTGGAATAACTCGTACAATTGGAGTTAAAATTATCTCCCCTTATACAATTTATATAATGTTATCTTATCACATTCATGCAACTACATACACAGCATCCCACACACAAAATAAATTTGGGCTTATACAATTTTTACCATTGGTGTTTACGATTGGAAAGAGCTTGGATGCGGAATAAACAAGAAAGGAAACAGCTAAAAAGAAGTAGTTTGCTTTAAATGGAACTTTAAGATGTTGCTGCCTCCCCACAGCAATACATGGTGCAGTATCCGAACCCGGTGTGTCACGGTAATATGTGAAATGTGAGGGGAAAAACTGTGACTTTTGAGAAATAAAGTTGTTATTGTATGATCGCTTTACCTACTAAAACAGTGTGCGTATAACTGTGCGATCTGCTATACAGTTGATCGCACACAGCGCATTTTGGAACTTTGGGTTCAATATAAGGAATCTTGTCTTATCGTAATTAAATCACCTTACACTTAGCAAATAGAGAGTCAAATAATTTGCCCATTATTAATTCTTATGATATTTCACACAAGATATAGCTTGCATTATATTCGAAATCTGTTTAGCTACGTATATGATGATGAAAGACCTTTACGAACGTACGCATCATCGATACTCCAGGGGTACTGTAACTGACGTTATATATTTCAGCTACCCATGGGTATAATCTGTCTTTGAACTTATTCATACGGACAAACAGAACAGACACTGCATATTAAACGGACGTACTTTCAGCTATGATTTCATTATTTATATAGACTTTGCCTGTTATTTAATCCATTTGACTTGAAACATCTTTGTCAATAAAATTTGTTGAAATGAAAATTTCATTAGGTCATGCAGACAAACACACGAACAAATTATTTTAGCCTATTTGACCCCGTGACCTTGAATGAAGGTCAAGGTTATTCATTTGAACAAAATTGATAGCCCTTCATCCCAGCCTAATACAGGCCCAATATCAGGTATCTAGGCCGTTCGGTTATTAAGAGGAAGTCGTTTAAATATATTTCAGTCTATTTAACCCCTGTGACCTTGAATAAAGATCAGGGTCAATCATTTAAACAAACTGATTAGCCCTTCATTAGCATGTTACAGGCCCAATATCAGGTTTCTAGGCCTCATAGTTATTAAGAAGAAGTCGTTTAAAGATATTAAGCTTTTTGACCTATGTGACCTTGAATGAAGGTCAGTGTCATTCATTTGAGCCAGTTTGGTAGCCCTTCATCGCAGCGTGCCACAGGCCCAATATCAGGTATCTATACATCTTGGTTATTCAGAAGGAGTTAAACAAACATTCTAGCTTATTTGGCCCCTGTGACCTTGAATGAAGGTCAATGTCATTCATTTGAATATATTTGATAGGCCTGCATACCTGCATACCACAGGCCAAATATCAGGTCTCTAGGACTCTTGGTTATTAAGAGGAAGTCGTTTAAATATATTTCAGTCTATTTAACCCATGTGACTTTGAATAAAGATCAAGGTCAATCATTTAAACAAACTGATTAGCCCTTCATCAGCATGTTACAGGCCCAATATCAGGTCTCTAGGCATCATGGTTATTAAGAAGAAGTCGTTTAAAGTCGCCATTTTTCAAAGGGCTATATCTCCGCCATTTTGAATAAGATGACCTTGAATCTTGTCATTATATATTTCTGAGAGTATGTCCTTCCATATCCAACCTTCAATTTTTTTCTGTGGCAAATTTCGTTTTTGACCTTTATGTTACCCCGTAGCGAACCTTTTTCCTTGACATAATCTCTGATAACATGTAATAAGAAAAACACGCGCTATGTCAGGATCTACCTGAATAATTACAGGGACGACGTACAGCGTAAGATTATGAAGGAACGTTTAAACTTCGTTAAAAAAGTAGTTATTTACGTCTGTGAGATTGACATTGTTTATTAATGTTATCGTACAAAATAGAGCGTGCGTTTCAAGAACTCATGTATGTTCATACTGTGTCCAAAATTGAGCGTCGTTCTTTGTTCCGTTCGTGAGAAAAAGTGTTTTGTGGAAATAATAAGAATAATTAACTTACATTATATATAATAATAATAATAAAAATACTGTAAGAGGTATCTTCATAATTCCAACTGTTCTGAAATCAGAATGATTTTTTAAGTGTTCCAGCAAAATTAATATAGTGTTATTTTTTTACTTTTGGAGAAAATCAACTTTTTGTGTCCCTGTTTCACCTATGCAAAGGTAGCAGTGTACAGTAGATTTGAAAAAAACCCAGCAAAATTAAGTGCATGCTTAAATTATGTATACACAGCTTTTTATCCTTAAATTACATCTATATAAAAATATTTATATTTTTAATTTACACAACATTTGCAATTGTTATGCAGAGTTTATTTTTGGACAGGTCTGCTTTTTGTGTTTTTGTGAGCCTGTAAAAACCATGGTAACCAAATTAGTTTTTTTTTAAAAATGCAAAAAAATGAGATTTTAACCCAAAATTACACCCCCTCTAGGAGAATTTTTTTTCTTGAAATTCCACAGTTTAAAACCAAGCATCACTGTCGTGATAGCGGAACTGAGCCTATTTCGACATAGGTATAATATTAAACGTTTGAGCAATCTTACCTCGTACCGCGGCTATCAATTTCTACTGCTACAGTATTGAGTTTTTCCGTCTTAGACGCACATTCGGATACCCTCTAAACCTAATCTCTAACCCATTTTGTTGATTTAAAAAATAAAATTGTGCATATAATAAAACAGGGGCTTTCTACTTAATAAAAATCTCACCCATGACTATTAACTGCTACCAAATATTCCCGGGATGGGTTAATAGAATCTTTCACCCCCTTTGGGATGAGATAGGAGAATCTCAACCCGAGGGGTAAGATTCTTAAGTTGTCAAACACGAGGCTTTGCCGAAGCCAAGTTGAGCACAGTAGAGGTATCTTCATAATTCTAACTGTTCTGAAATCAGAATGACTTTTTAAGAGTTCCAGCAAAATTAATGTATTTTAATTTACTTACTTTTGAAGAAAATCAACTTTTTGTGTCCCTGTTTCCTGGAGGCAAATATTCACTTGGAAGGTCTTTATCACTACGGTGTTTATTCCCGTTGAAAACAAACGTTCTGACGCCCTTCGATGGTTAAGTTCATTTTACGAATTTAAAGTCAACAAAAGAACGGAACAATATCAAGAAACAATGCATTTTTAGCACTAATATCGACATTAGTCAGGCATAGAACTCGATAGCAGATAATAAGAATTTCCTGTAACAGTTGTGATAGGAAAATATAACGCTGTCAGTTAATAAATGTTTATTTCCTTTCGTTTGATTCAATTTCATTTTCAATTTGATTATTAGATTCCGAACATTCCAGTGACGTCACTTATAGTAGGAGTGAATGAAACGTCAGTCATTCCCGCCAAACTGTGACGTCACAATCACCGGAATGACGTCGCTTACATAGGTTATTTCCCACGGTAGTAAAAAGGATTATACATTCATTCGGTTTAGTGAATGCATCTTTTCTTGATCTTAAAGAAACGTTTCGCTTTAAGCGAAATCGTGTAAATAACAGGCAATTTGCTTTCGTTTTGAATACAACCTTCTTTTACAGCTGTGATTTCTTGGACCTCCTTCCATGATGGTTCCTTGTCTTCCAATGGTATCCCTGGTTCTGGCACTGCCTCTATCCCTTTTTACATGGGCCTAGTGGTCTCCCCTGCTGTTCATCTCCATGTGTCTCTGATAGATGTCTCTCTACCTCCTCTCTAGAACTCTTCAGCAACCCTGACTTAGACCCTTCCAGTGTTGATTTGGTTAGTCTGTACGGGTTTGCTATGAACTTAGCCCTCTTTTTTATCCTCTCCTTCCTGGCTTTCTGTATTCTCTCCGCTCTTTGGAGGTTGTTTCTCTTCTCTCTCAGAATAGCTCTTAACTCACTCATACCAATTTTCTCCTCCTCGTTTGCTGTCTTAAATTGTTTGGTGATAGTCCTGATTTCCGTTCGAAGGCTGAGTATCTCCTTTTGGCGCCTGTTGGGTGTGACATGTTCATCCTTCCTGCTACCACCTTGCTTTGTTCCAAAGCGCTCTAGTCCCACAACGTACACTAATGTTGACAGTGATATTATCTTCTTGTGTACGTCGCCTACCAATGTCCTCTCTGTAAGATCTTATCAAGGTCATTATCAAATGCTTCCCACCGTTTATCTTCTGAAGATGGCCACCGTACTGTATCTTTGTGTCGCAACCGGCTCTCCGCTTCATCGACTGCCTTGGATGCTGACCATTTTCTGTCAGTGTCTGTATGTATAATGAAATAGTTGCAGGATAAACAGAATACAGGTGTCGACACGGAAAACCGAGATGACTCGGCAAAACCTGCTCGTCTCACCTCATCGGACAAACGAAAGCAGGATCGATATTAATTTTAGCAAAATAAAAATGTTGGAAATATGGATATACATAAACCAATAATCAAAACAAATCATTTATTTCATCTAGACTAAAACTAATTTGCGAATCCCATACACCGCCTGCAAGGAGACGTCCTAGGGCTATCGCTACCCACGATACACTCGATCGTGGTCTATATATTATGTTACTTTTTATCATATATTTGATCCAGATATATCTGTCTTCGACAGTTATATTTAAAACTATGAATATGTGGAAGGAACGTGTGTACAAGATAAAAACAACCCATCTTAACTGCTATTCCGGGACCGTAAAATGTAATATTGGTCACCTCAGCCCAAGCACAGGGGCGCGCAAGTTATTCATTATGTAAAATAGTGCTATGTACGTCATGTCCACATAATCGAAATTATATTATAATAATGAATTATATATTATGTAAATATCCGTTTGCTTGTATATAATAATAATAATAAAAATACTGTTAGAGGTATCTTCATAATTCCAACTGTTCCGATATCAGAATGGTTGTTATAGTGTTCCAGCAAAATGTCCAGCGAATTTAAACTCAACAAAACGGAACAATATCAATAAACAAGGTATTTTCAGCACAAATATCGAGATTAGTCAGGCATAGAGCTCGATACCAGATAATAAGAATTCCTGTAACAGTTGCGATAGGAAAATATTACGATGTCAGTAAATAAATGTTTAATTTCTTTATTTTGATTAAATTTGATGATTTGATCCCGAACATTCAAGTGACGTCACTTTTTAGTCCGATATGAGCCCGGGTGATTCGACCTTGCAAGCTGGCGTTTTGAAGGAATGATCATTCATTTGTGGTATTATGGTCGCAATTTGCACTCATATACAACAGATCATAGTTTAAAATAATTTTGTAAGTTTATCTTAAAGCATTGTTTAAGCGTCACTTTGACAAAAAGAAACAGTACTGGGTCGCGACCAGTTATCGTGATTTTTTATTTATTACAATAGTAGCTATCTTTAATACTATCAATAATCTACATGAACTATCTTTAGCCCAAGAAGTTTCAGAAATCGTATTCATTTTTTTATCCTTGAGTTGAATCATACGAAATATTGGCAGGCAATGCATGCATCAAATCAGATCTAGACCTGTTCTCAACATCGACTGTACCAGTTATCGTGATTCTTCAACTAAATAAAATTTTACGCTGCATTCGCAGTAAGCTCGATCGAAAAATTTAATCTAGAAACAAATAGTGTTACACAATTTTTCACAAAATATATAACTTTGATATTTCATAGTTATGTAAAAACTGTTGTTTTCTCCCCATCAACACGGGCCTGCTTCCTCTCGGCGAAATCCAACCCATCCCCTCTCAGGAATGTCTTCACCGACGTTCAAGCATTTCGGCAAAATTATCAATAAACCAACAAACAAAGATTGCGGTATACCAGGTAAACTGTGCATTAACGAACAACAAAATACTTTGTGATTTGTGATCAATGTGTTATTAACATGTTTCACTTTTCTTCATGTTGAAACCACACCTACATGTATATACATTTACAAAAGTTTTTCTATTAGGAAATACTAAATCATACATCATCAAATATTTGCGAAGATACATGTAGGTGATTGAAGTAACAGTGGTATCTACTTATTATAAAGAGAAACATATATACATAATACTTGTATGTTTCTGTTTAAAAAAATGTGCAGATCTTCTGAAACTTCATGCCTATTCAAACTATTTGCACAATTTTGTGAGGGCTGCATGTACATGTAGCTATTACTACAAAATATATAATTATATATCTTAGGATTTAAACCGGATACACGGTCAGTATCTTACAGTACAAACGTCGACACGGAAAACCTAGATGACTCGGCAAAACCTCGTCATCTCTCATCGCATAAACGATACCAACATCGATATAGATTACAGCAAAATAAAAATGTCTAACGTTAAAAAAACAGGTTTGTATATTCATTATTTACAAAATCCGGTCTGGACATTAAAACAAATCATTTATTTCATTTAGACTATAATTTGCAAGTTCCTACACCGCCTGCAAGGAGACGTCCTAGGCCAATCGCTTCCCACGATGCACTCGATCGTGGTCTTATATTATGTAACGTTTCATTGATTATTTGATTCAGATATATTTGTCTTCGACAGTTATATTTAGAACTATGAATATGTGGAAGGAACGTGTGTACAAGATAAAAACAACTCATCTCAACTGCTATTCAGGGACCATAAAATGTAACATTGGTCACCTCAGCCCAAGCACAGGAGTACGCAACTTATTCATTATGTAAAATAATTACTATGTGCATCATGTCCACATAATCGTAAAATAAATTATGTATTATGTAAATATCGGTTAGCTTGTAATTATAATAATAATAATAATATGAAATATCAAAAATTAATATTACCTAAATACAATCCCTGGATTGCAGCTCCACAGACGTCATCAGCCAGGTCCACCTCTCCCTGAACGTTTTGACTCCTAACCTGGAACGTCCTCAAGATGGCGAGTCGACAGTGATTGGCCAATTCACTGCCCGTCTGTGGATAGCTTCCAGCTCATGTCTTGTCGTCTCCACCACAGCCAGCTGGACGACTTCTCTGCTGTTCTTGACAGTCGGTCCAATGCTACTTTCCTGTTTCTGTCCTTCACACTCAGTGCTGCAAACATTCTCCATGTTGAATGTGCAGGAAATCCTCTGCATCCGATCTCCACTGGGAAGACCAAAACACTCCACCCTAGGGCCCTGATGTCTCCTGCCAATTCTTCATACTTCCCCTTCTTTCGCTCGAATGCCCCCTCACATCTTTCTTCCCATGGAACTGTCAATTCCACCATGACCATCTTCTTTCCCTGCGTTGATCATAGGAGGATATCTGGACGCAGATTGGTCTGGAAGATGTCGGGGAATACCAGTCTCCTGTCTAGATCAACTCTCATCTCCCAGTTCTGTGCGCCGTCAAGGATACCCCCCCTGGTGAACAGTTGAAGAAGTATGTCCTCTCCCCCCGCCTCGTACAAAGTTGATGAATGTACAACACTTAGCGGGCTTCCGCTTCATAATCCTCTCCCTCTCCAGGATGTCAGCCAGTTCCCTTAGCACCTTGTCATGACGCCATCTGTAGCGTCCTTGCGTAAGGGCGACACTGCATCCTGATAGTACATGCGCAAGGTTCCCTGGTCGGTTGCACAATGGACAATCTGGAGTCTCAGTCAAGCCCCATCTATGGAGGTTAGTAGGCGAGGGAAGCAGGTCGTAAAATGACCTCATAGGAAATGGATTCGGCAAGGTTCCATGCGCCAGATATCCAACCAAGACAGTCTTCTGTCTGTAGTTCCCCACCTCGTCCATGCTCCCTGGGCTCCCATCTCCACCACTTTGGACTTCCTGATTTCCTCCTCAATTTTCCTGATGTTGTCCTGTACCATCTTCCTCTTGCCGGCTTTATCTGATGTCCCCCAGCGCTGCACATGACTTGTACTCAGTCCTTGGCATCCTACGCACGTTGTACCAACGATGTCTTGGTGTCTCAGGCGGCTCTCAGCTGCTTCTACTGCGTTGCTTGCAGACCATTTCCTCCCCGTTCTCGTCTCTATGCCCGCGAGTCTGATCTTATCGTCTTTAGAGTCCCTAACAGTCATCACCTGTCTTGCCTTAGCCACCTTGAACTCCTTAAAACACGTACACACAAAAGACTATGATGATGATAAGACTGTATTAAAGAATTACTTACAATTTACAATTAATTGGTTTTGATAATTAATAAAAAAATTGTCTCTTATGTATTTACGCTCAGTTTTCATTCTCCACAAATAAAGTTTATTTGACTTTGACTCTATAAATTGTGACATTTGTCAACTCCATAAACACCATTTATCAAGGTTTTTTTTTAATTTCTTATACTAAAAGTTACTTAACAAAGTTGATGTTAACAACCGAGGAAAATTACCAAAGCAAAAATGAGATATATCTGCGGAAAACGGTTATTGGGCGCAAGTGGACTGGAACCAATCTTTAATATAATCCCTGGAGGTTTATGTCAGTAGCAATATTATGGTCAAATAAACAAAAAGAAACACAATCAAGACACACGAACATACACGTTGTACTGATCTTTATTTAAATTGAAAACAATGTTAATGAAGTGTTATATTGACGAAGCTGAGACAGAGGAATTTCATGGTGTATTTAATACATACCAATAAATAGCTCTTTCTCATTTCGACAGATGAAGCCTATGATTTTTAATTGTAAAACATAAACGATAACACAAGCGGCTCTTTGCAATGGGACATTTTCGTGACGTCAAAGATTGGCATTCGGCCCGAAAATAATTTCTCAACAGCCATTTACAGTTGCCGTCATGCAGGACTATCGGATACATTTTCCCGACCGTTTAGATTTATTTTTTTCTATTTGAGTTAAGATATTTGAGGCATGTTTTCACCGATTATTACGTTCAAATTTATACTGGGTGATTTTTCTGATTCACTTATTATTTTCATAGGAGAATCTTCTATAATAACTTTGCTGAATTCTGTATTTTGATGGTTTTGTTATCCCCCGCGAAACGCGCTTGCGGGGGATATTAAATTTGGCTCCGTCCGTTCGTCCGTCCATTCGTCCGTCCGTGCGAGATTCTTTTCCGGGCTATAACTCAACGCAGCTCCTTGAAACTTTCTGAATATATCAGACAAGTGCCCTAGTAGTGCCTTTTACTATTGTGGACCTTCCATTTTGGAAATTTTCTCCGTTACTATGGAAACTTAAACAAAAATACCAAATTACAGTTTCTTTTTGTTGCCTGCCGTTATTTTATCAGATTTTCAATGCTCACATACATTTAAAGTTATACTTTTTTATAATTTTCTTTTCATTCAGGTTTTTCATCATTGCAATTTACAAATTATCATAACTCTCAACTTGTTTACACTCTCACTCTTACATGTACAAGAAATTCATAAATCCTTTATCATAAAATACATACCTACTCACACTTGTATTACATTAACAAACGGTACTGCCCACTCATTTGACTGGCTATAACTACTGAATAACAGGTATAGGAAGAATTTATAAATATCCATTTCCAAATAAGTAAACACCTGATTCAGAGAGTATACACTTACCCATCTGATTCATATAATTGGTATTACAATAACAAGCTTTACCATATACCCATTTGTACAAACGCATGCATGCGTCACCATTTATTTATACCATATTCATATACACACAAATTCTATAAGTTATACAATTGACGCAGTCACTGCAAAACAGTAGTTTTATTCCATACAAAGTAGAAAGTATAGAAAAAGAGCACACATCCATATTCCAAGTACTCATACACCTACTTTCATACACCTACAAGATGCTTTGGTATATAAATTGTATTCATGTAAATTTAAAAAAAAAAAAAAAACCAAGAAAAATGCCATAGTGGGAATGTAAATTGCAATGTTTTGGAAGAAAGAGAAGTTAGATAAAGGTTAAAGAAATTTAAGAAAATGAAATAGAAAAAAGACAGAGAGGTTAGAAGAAGGGAAAGATAGTTGAAGACAAGATGGTAGCTGGATATCTAGTATATATACTTCGGCTTTTGTGGAGGGCTTTATAAAGAAGTTGAATTATGAATAAATAAAACTGGTAGCATAAACAAAGGGACAAAGCCGCTATAAAGAAAGAATATGTGGTAAAAAAATTATTACTATAAATTGCACATTTTTAAAGTACATATATGTATCACAAATTAATAAGTGTATCCCATTTTTTCCATTCTTTATCAAATTAACTCTACTTAGTATACTTAGTATTTTCGTCCTTATCATAGGCAATATATTTTTGAATTGTATAGTTGTTTTTTATTATGTTTACAAGAGCATTTATATTCAATGAATTGTGTAAACTTTTTGTTCTGTAAATATACTATCTGATGATTATGATTATCTACTCTATTACTGGGACGAAAATTACGATGAAGAAGGCCAAAAAGAAAAGATTGTTAGTTTACTGAAAAGAGGATTAAAAGGGCTTCCAATAGTGTATCAAGACTACATAATAATTTTTGCACTTCTACACACTCCCATAAAAAAAAAAAATATGATGATTTACTATATATTGGAACCACTGAAGCTTTGAATTAGTTGGTATACAAAAGGGCAATTGATATATTTTACACCAGGTCATTTTGTCTATGTTGTCAAATGTAGCCATCCACTTCTGGTCCCTAAGAAAAATCCGTAAATTGAGAGGTATGTAGGGATAAAAAATGTCCTGTATGTGTGTATTGCATGATGCAATAAAAGTTTTGACCGCTGCGACAAGACCTTGATACTGTAGAAAATTTGTGTTTACTCGATATATTCTAATAAATTCCTCAAATGTGTAAAACAAAACTTTGTCACTCTCCTTTATTATGTCATTTATAACAAAAATATTTTTCTGGTAATAATGTTTATAATAGACAGATCTCCCTCCTACCTTGATTTTACTATTATACCAAATAGGAGCTTTCAAAATGTTTTTCTCCAGAACATTCTCAAGGTATTTTAAGTTTAATAAATACCAAGATTTGAATACATCAATCCATAATCTATTTTTAGATTTATCTATACATATCTTAATATATTCCGAATTAAAGTTATACTTGAATAATTGTTACTTTGACCTTGATGTATTTGGGTTTTTATATCAACTTCGGTGACACGGGGGATAATGCCACGCTTTGCGGCTCCTTGTTATTGGAATGTAGTTCAATTTTCAACGTCCAACTTTCGGTCCAATAGTGTCTATATTTCGTAGTGTAATTCGTAGTAAACAAAAGAACGTTGTTTCCCACGTGTGGGGATACCATTCACTCTAAATCAATCAATCACAATGCTGATCGGTTATCGGTGTGTAATAAATGAAACTTATGAAATTGCTTTATTGCATGGGAAAACACCAAAGTCAGATGATAAATATTTATATCTGGCTTTAACATAGTTGCCTTACAGCATAATCTGATCTTTAATGTCACAAAGTTTTATCTAATGCGTGGATTTGTTTTTTATTTCTTTATTTTATTTTCATTTTAGGAAAATCCTCTTACTCAAGCAAAGACACGCAAAGTGAGGAGCACAAACACGAATCAGGAACAACATCAGAACTGGGCATGAAGTCTTCATCAGGTCAAATCGAAGATAAGTTATCCCCGCCACAGTCGGCGGATAACGGCCAAGAAAAGAGGGACAAAGAACCGGTTGGTGGGTAAATAATTGTATCGTCATATTTTTTCACTTGACTGTATGATAGGCCAACCTTTTTTCAATTCTATTCCATTATGAAAACAAATCTTAGAATGGCGCAAAACCTGACATAAGCATGACATCACAATACACTGAAGTTGCGTATTGATATGGAAAAAAATTCTTGAAAAATCTGTGGAATTGTGCATTAAAACGTGTGTGTTTTATCTTACGAAATAATCTTAAATTGAATTACAGGTATAAGCATCGATGTCACTATTTTTTTTATTTCATAGTGTTATGAAAAGTAGATATGTTTGCAAACTTTTTTGAGAATCCGCTACCTGGATTTAGGCATTTACACACATTTTGGTTTTTCGATGAAATTAAAAGATAGTGATCTCAATGCTTAAGTACAAGTTGTAATTTATTTACATTTTACTCTGAAGCTGTTTATGCATTCCGGAACGTGTGAACTATAAATAAATATGTACCTGGACAATTTCCAAATACATGATTAAAATTACTCGTGTAACGCACTTTGAGGATTCTCACAAAAGTTTGCAAACATTAAGTATTTCCTAACCCGACGAAATTAAAAAAATAGTAACATTAATGCTTACAAAAATGTTTCTAGACTACGTTATGAAATAAAGTATGTTTATACGTAAGGTTCTATTGATTTTTCAAGGGATTAGTTTTCCAAATCAATACGCAACGTCAACGTTTCTATTTGGATGTCACGATTACGTCGGGTTTTCGCACCATTCTCTGATTTAAAAAAAATCATACTGGTATGAAAACAAATGCGGCCGATTAAAAAGTTTACAAGTTTTCAATAAATAATTGTGGCTGGAATCGTTGAAAAGAAAAGAATCGTTGTGTCTGTGAGACACACATGACATAAGAGCCATTTTGACATTGCATAGGTTAATCACAAAGTCTCGTGCTGACCAAAACATCTTTCATATGGTAAAGATTCCGGTATACAAATACATGAAATATCATGTTAGTTCAGTGCTTACGCCACCAAAAGGCTTCAGATATAACGTCAAATGAGCAGTATTGTCATAATCAAAATTAGATTGAGGACCACAACTTCTACTGAAAAGGGTTATTGCACGTTCACACCCATTATATCACTAGCAGGCAACATTTTAAATTTTATCCCCCTCACAGTTATTGATCATTAAATCATGCATCTCCATAGAAAATTAATGTCTTTGCTTTCAGAAAACGGAAACTTTGTGCTGTAAAGTTTGGGAGATATCTTTAACATTAAGAACAAAGAAAAATATGATATAGCATTATTTAGTCTGGTTGTTGTTACAGGTACTTTAAAAGTGACAGACAAAGGAAACGATAGCAAAGGTCCATCGAAGGTAATTATCATCAAAGCTGATACAGAGCGCTTCTGTCTTTAAAGTTCTTCAAACTAACCAGGTTATGATAAACAGCCACGATTTGTTTTCATTTAATGGTTATATATGCAATCTTAAATGTTCCTAAAATATATGTGATGTATAATAAAATAGTACTTGAATCCATTTGAGGCGTCTGTTATGTTAAACGAGTGTGTACGTTCTATATTCCAGAAAAGGACAAAGACATACATTAAAGAAAAGCCACTCACAGACTGGTGTAGTCGGAATAAAAATCACGAGAAGGTAAAGGATATGTGTTCTTCGTTCAAGTTTTACTTAGCGATGTGAAATAAAAAAAAAATCAGAATGGTTATATCAAGGCTAGGGTTAAAGCTGACAATGCAAGTGAAAGGTTTCGTGTTGTGATGAAAAGAAATTATTTCAAATGGTTTTCAGATGACTCCTTTATATCGGCTCTCGATTGTAAGGAAGTTGACAGACATATTAGGGCACAGAGCTTCTAGTATTGGTATATGTGGCTATAAAAACCGTCTTCCAATTCAACACTGAAAGCAGCACAACACAGGACCGATAACTAAACTTATATTAAAAAGGTGAACACACCTGACATTGTGTTGTTACGTGATTGTCAATCAAAAATCACAAATATGTCAAATGAAAACAAAAGACTACGTTTTATACTACGTAATATGCACATAATACATTATAAATTCCACGTGTTGTCAATGGAGAATTTTATAAGGAAGACGAGCGAATTGTTCAAAAAGGAAATGTTATGTCGATTAACCAAATACAACTCTCGTTCATGGATTTATAATTACACCTACACCAGGACTTCTAGAATAGTGATAAATCATGTAAATAAATACATAAAGTTTGAACTAGTTGTTTTGCCCTTCATTTATGAATCGGCTTATATAATAACATTTACATTTGATTACAATAATACAACATTTGATATTGGAATTGATATTGTATTGTAGTTTCTTATAAATATCAACATCGAAAATCACGTTAAATTTATAATATAATGTATATACATGACACAATACTTGGTGACCATTGAGTGTTGCTGTAGTTATTATCTTGGACATATTTTATGATAGAGTTGATAAGTACTAACAATATTCACGACAATGACATGTTGTAAGGTGAGTGCACTGTTTATTGTGATATGATTTCTTACTTGAAAACATGTGTGATTATGTCGTATATAGAGGATCTGTCATGAGTTTCCCTTCATATTAGATTTAGGATAAGAGTTTAGAATTGTTCATTTTGCGAGCCTTTGGCGAGCAAAACAAATGCAAAAAAAATCGAAACGAGTATCATAATTCTAATAAGAAGTGAAACGAATGATAGATTCTGTTTATTATTTAATTAATATTTGCCTTTTTTCTTTCCGTTTGGCGTTTTCTGCCCGATGATCAATCAATCGATCAGTTGAGATTCGGACCGTATTACAAGAAAACAAAAGTCAGTCAAATACCAATGCGCCGTAATAGCTAGTGCAAAAAGTAGCCGGTTTATTTACAGCTACATGTGCCGTAACTGGGCGAAAATCGTCAATCTATTGAAAATCAGACACTCAGTATTTATATTCGTAAGGTTTCATATAATTCTAAGGCCAAAGTCAGTTTATATAGTATGGATTAAAACGGTTTCATCGCCACATGCTTTATCACAGGAATATACAACATGTACCGCGATCAAAACCTTTTACATCCATCCGTTTTTTTGTTTAATACTAGGTAAAGCTACTTAATTTTCTAATTATCAAATAATAATGGCTTTGGATTCAAATATGATCATTGAGAAAAGATATAAAATATCATGTGCATTTTCATAATTAACAAGAATTCCATGGAAGTTGATGTGTCGCCTGCACAGTATCACCAAAAATAGTTATTTACAGTTGAAAATATTATTAATAATTAAATGAAGATATCAAGTCCCGTAACTCTTGCAAATATTGATGGATTTTGACCATTATCGAACTCATCCGAGTTCTTATTGATAGAAAGCAAATAAACTAATTCGGTTGAAATCGGACAATAAATACTTAAGTTACCAAAGCAGAAACCGTTTCCCGGACGCCGCCGCCGACGCCGACGCCGACATAGTGATACTTAAGTGTCGCTCTTGCGTTGCAGGCGACACAAACACTGTTACATTCAGTTAGTTATTTTGCAAAAGAAATATTTGACTTTCATATGTCTCAAATTATACATTCTACATACTCATGTCTAGAATGAGTTGCCTAAACAAATTAAACTTAAACTCTAGGTAAAAGTGATGATTTTTGCTAATGTTAGCTTGAATCAACATGAATTGTTAATAAAATTTTAGTATAGCCATGCAAATAATTGAAATAGGCTTGTAACAAATGACCCATTTAACCTGGTATATATTCGCTGTCAAACCACATAATTACAAAATCCCATTTTAATCATTCTCTCCATTGTAAATCCGTAATAACGAAACAGGAAATGCTAGTGCAGATACATGAAATACAAAAAAATAAAAATGGTCTTAAAATACCAAATGTAATTTGATTGTGTAGAACCTACGTTCTCTTCAAAATATCTCTAAATAAATCACTTTGAAATCATGTAAAGCTTTAAAAATAAGTATTGTATTATTAGCTCACCTTGTCCGAAGGACCAAAGTGAGCTTATGGGATACCGCAGCGTCCGACGTCCGTTGTCCGTCGTCTGTCAACAATCGACTTCTTCTCCATAACTGCTGGTCGGAATTCAACAAAATTTGACTGGTAGCATCCTTATGTGCTACTAAATGAAAATTGTACAAATGATGGGACTGACCCCTAGGCCTGGGGGCCGGAGGGACGGGGCCAAAAGGGGTCAATTTGGCTATTTCCATATAAACGACTTCTTCTCTGAAACTAAGCATGAGATAGCATTCATAATGCAATGGTAGTATCGTTATAAGGTGGGTATTCAAAATTGTACAAATGATAGGGCTGACTCGCGGGGGGCCTGAGGGGCGGAGTCAATTTGGTTATTTCCATATAAACAACTTCTTCTCTGAAAACAAGCATTGGATAGCACCCAAGGATGCAATGGTAGCATCATTATATGGTGGGGATTCAAAACTGTACAAATGATGGGGCTGACCCCCGGGGGCCTGAGGGGCGGGGTCTAAAGTGGTAAAGGTCCTTTGGCTATTTCCATATAAACGACTTTTTCTCTGAAACTAAGCATGAGATAGCACTCAAAATGCGATGGTTGTATCGTTATAGGATGGGGATTCAAAATTGTGCAAATGATGGGGCTGACCCCCAGGGGCCTGAGGGGCGGGGCCAAAAGTGATCAATTTGGTTTGTTTTTTTTTCATATAAACAACTTCTTCTCTGAAACCAAGCATGGGATAACACCCATAATGCAATGAAAACATCCTAATAGGGTGGGGATTCAAAATTGTACAAATGATAGGGCTAACCCCCGGGGGCCTGAGGGGCGGGGTCAAAAGGATCAATTTGGCTATTTCCATATAAATGACTTCTTTTCTGAAATTAAGCACGAGATAGCACTCATAATGCAATGGTAGCAACGTTATAGGGTGGGGATTCAAAATTGTACAAATGATAGGGGTAACCCCCTGGGGGCCTGAGGGGCGTAGTCAAAAGGGGTCAATTTGGCTATTTCCATATAAACGACTTATTCTCTGAAACCAAGCATGGGATAGCACCCATAATGCAATGGTAGCATCCTTATAGGGTGAGGATTAAAACTGTGCAAATGATAGGGCTGACCCCTGGGGGTCTGAGGGGCGTTGTCAAAAGGGGGAAATTTGGCTATTTCCATATAAACGACTTCTTCTCTGAAACTAAGCATGAAATAGCACTCAAAGTACAATGGTTGTATCGTTATAGGGTGGGGATTCAAAATTGTACAAATGATGGGGCTAACCCCTGGGGGCCTGGGGGCGGGGTCAAAAGGGATCAATTTGGTTATTTCCATATAATCGACTTCTTTTCTGAAATTAAGCCTGAGAATTGTACTAATGATAGGGCTGACCCCCTGGGGGCCTGAGGGGCATGGTCAAAAGGGGTCAATTTGGCTATTTCCATATAAACGACTTATTCTCTGAAACCAAGCATGGGATAGCACCCATAATGCAATGGTAGCATCCTTATAGGGTGGGTATTCAAAATTGTACAAATGATAGGGCTGACCCACTGGGAGCCTCAGGGGCGGGGTCAAAAGGGGTCAATTTGGCTATTTCCATATAAATGACTTCTCTGCAACTAAGCATGGGATAACACCCATAATGCAATAGTAGCATCCTTATAAGGTGTGGATTTAAATTGTGCAAATGATAGGGCTGACCCCCCGGGGGCCTGAGGGGCGGGGATAAAAGTGGTCAATTTGACTATTTCCATATAAATGGCTTCTTCTCTGCAACTTAACATGAGATTACGCTCATAATGCAATGGTAACATCCTTATAGGGTTGGGATTCAAAATTTTGCTAATGATGGGGCTGATCCCCCGGGGGCCTGAAGGGTGGGGTCAAAAAGGGTCAATTTAGTTATTTCCATATAAACGACTTCTTCTCTGCAACTAAGCATGGAAGAGCACTCATAATGCAATGATAGCCTCCTTGCAGGGTTGGGATTTGAAATTGTACAAATGATAGCGCTGACCCCCGGGCCTTAGACGGCAATAGATGCCGGATCAAAAAGGTCAATTAGGCTGATATTTTCATATAAATTACTTCCTCTCTGAACCTATGTATTGGTAGCATATTTGTATGGTATCAATAGATCATTATATGGTTGTGATTCAAAATAAAACTTTTGGAGTAAATTTTGCTAATTTTCCTTATTGTCAAATCTTTGTGATAAATACTTAAAAAACCAGGTGAGCGATACAGGCCCTCTGGGCCTCTTGTATATTAATGTTGACACCGATAGGTTCTACACAATCAAATAAAATTTGGTATTTTATTTGTGATCATAATATGTAATTATTTATACTCTTCAGAAAATAATACAATTTGACGACATAAAACCTGAATTTGATACTGTTTTGGATCAAAAAGGGAACCCTGTTCTACACTTCTACTGGACAATTTTAATTTGGCCATAACACAGGCCCCTGGGACCTTTAGAATTTTTAAATGTATTTCAAGGGTTTGCATTTACGTTGCCAGATATAACATTTAGTTTTAATAAAATGGTTCGTGGGCAAATTTCCATTGTTCGTGAAAGAGGTCCTTTATCAATTTTGTAGCACATGAGCGACCACATAGGCGAAATTTTTTATTGAGACGCTTTCGTGACGTCAGAGATTGACGTTTGGCGCAAAAACACATTCCTCAACAATCATTTACGGTTGTCGTCATGCAGGACTGCCGGACGCCATTTTTTACCGCTTTGAACTGTTACTGTTTGCTTTTGGAGATGTTTTCATCGAATATCATGTTCAAATCGATACGAGAAGGCGAGATTTCATACTGATTTGACGCACCGTTATCAATCTACAGTTTCGCGTAGTGTCGTCGTTCAATTCAGAATTTCGCAGTAAAATATTGTAGGAAGAAGGAAGGTCGTTTCCCACGCGTAGAAATAGTACCATTCATTTGAATCAACCAATCACAATGCAAATATGTTATATTATGCGTGTGCGTTAAATAAAATTTATGAAATGGCTTTATTGAATGGGAAAACACGGAAGTCATATGATAATATAAGACTCTTTCATATGTGGATATGAAGGATAGGGATATTCTACCCGAGGGTCATAGAATGTTGTAAGACCCGAGGCTTGTTGTTTTACAATCGCAATTGTAAAACAAACAATTACTGATGAGTTTGGTATATAGGTTCACGGGGACCTGGCACAAATTTCTAACCGACAGTTTATATGTGTGTGTGTATTATTGTATCAAGGGTATGAACTCTACGATAGAGAAAACGGACATATATTTTTAATCCTAGTATTTTTTAATAAACGGGCTCTACATACCAGTTACACATATCTTAGCTTAAAAAGAAATGATTGATACTATAATATATAGGGGTCAAAGAAGTAATATTAACAGGATTTTCCAGATGACACAGGATCCCATCAAACGTAAGTCTGTAGGATACGAATTACTTCAAATGATAGATATTAGACAAAAAAGTAATTCCAAGCGTGCTGACAAAAAATGTCAAATTTTTGAAGCGATCTGCCCCTTTATCAAGACACACAAAACGAACACGATTACATCGACATTTTTTGTCCACACGGTTGGAATTACTTATTTGTCCCGTACTATAATATATATACGTTTTGATAGAAATCCGTACCAGGTCCCTGTGTATATGCCTACACATTTTCTACAGCTGCTAAAACCTGTTTGTTTCTGTTTTCCCTTTCGAAGTCGATCTGATCACGACAATTACCGAAGCGTTTCGTACATATAGGCATATAGCCTATATCGATCGGGTCATGTGCTATTTTCCAGAGTCGAGAATTTCCGTGAAATTCTTCATATCCTTTCGGTTTGTATATATTGTGGGTCACATTAACTTTTTTTTCGAAACTTCAAAGTTTGTTTCAGTAACATCTTAACTGGCTTTAATTAGTCAACATGTTATGCAGAGAACGTAGTAATTTTCTTGTTAATGTTTGTGATTACAAAATAAATTGTAAAGTTACGTATGTTGTGCCTTTAACTCTAAATTATCCAAACAAAAGAAAGTGTTTACAAAATTATAATGTTTTATTCAGTATAGTAAATCGACGATGATTGTTGGCTGAATGCTATTTTTAGATTAGTGTTTTAACAAATTATTTCTTTCAAATGATGTGTTCATAAACAAATGAAAATATGTGTCAAGCGTACACTGTCAAAGTAAATTTTGGCAACTGTATAATCCAAGTAAGTTTTACTAGTTCTTATGTTACAACTATATGTCATATCGAATAGTTGTTATCTCAGACTTACATCACATTTCCAGGCTATCATTGAGTTCAGTGAATGTAGCCATCGTTTGTGTGGATATTGTGTAAAGAGCATAACTTGCAATAACTCCCCGACAGTATATTGTGGAACTATGATAGGAAACATAGAACAACACTGTCTGACCAAAGTGCCATCGAAGGAAGTGAGCAAGTACTTGAGAGATCGCGTTACAAATAACATGGTATGAAAACGAAAATTATATAAACGTTGAAAGGATTAGTACATTTTGTAATTCATAATTTTATGTATTGATGTTGATATTCTAGTATGAATAGATATACGAATATAAATTTAGTTCTAGTCCACAATTTGTGAAAGTGGGGTTTCATTCAATTTAATTCTATAATGACGTAACCCCCGGATTAATGTTACAAATAAGTCGATGGTTTTCAACTGATATACTGACAAAACAGAGGAAATGACAAATCTCTTACAGAGAGCGATGAGTTTCACATATTGAAAAAATTGATGAAAAAGTTATTTTCCAGTTATCTGCGGAAAATTAAATGTACACTTTATATTCAACGTGTGCAATTTGTATATATATAATATTACATTATTTAAGGACTGGGAGCCCACCGAAGACACTGTAAAAATGTGTGACAATCCCAGCTGTAAAGCAAAACAGGTAAATATTAGTTCAAATATTCTGCCATTTTCGATATCATTGAAAAATGTTACTTATTACATTTAGTAAACATTCTTGTCGTCATGAGACGTACATTATACGTATAGGATAAACCAAGAATTGTTATAGAATAAGCCAGAGAAAACACATTTTTCGAGGGCCAAAGGACATTAATCAACTGATAAATGCATATTTGTATTATTAGACATCAGACTCAGATATTGATAAGAAGTTTCCATGTGGGCATCGCTTATGTGTTTACTGTGCTAATGACGAGGAAGTAAATACAACTGAGTGCAACGTGCCTTCATGTGTAAGTAGTTCTTATTTATTAAACATTAACCATTTACTGTCACCTCGCAGACAATAATTTTATAAGCAAATTTTGTAAAAATACAGTACATCGATTATATTTTAGTGTATAATATCATTTGGCAGTTTACCATTGATATCAAAATTTTACCAACCTGAATCGTCATTATTCGTCTGGAATCCAGGATTCTCGGTTATAAAGCTTTATTTTCGGAGGAGCTATTAAACTCATTAAATTGTGAATTGTCAGATAAAAACCATTTTATTTTTCCCACCAAAAGGGCCCAGGGGTTAGGTCCCCCGAAATTGCACTGCATGATATATTGTTTCACACAGTCAAGGTATTATGCAAGGTCTTATAAATTCGTAAACGTTTTAAGAATAATTCAAATATTGCAATAATATGATAATATTATAAGAGGAGGTGAAATACTTTTTTGAAACAAGCTCTTTTATGCGCACTTATCAAATAATTGAAAATATATCGAACAACACGTTTGAATGTGAATTTGAAAAAAAAAATAATATCCGTCATTGCACATGACATGACATGAATATTTCGTCTTTTAAAAATACAAAATCGTGCTACACATAAGGTAAAATTAACTACATGATGATTAACATTTGTCCATATCTCATCAAATCCAAGCAAGATAAAACGGTGCCAGACTATATCATTTTATTTCCACCACTATTTCGAGAAAAAGCTTTTAAAGAAATCGTAATAAACACATAAAATTCATTTGATTGGTGACAATTCAAAAACAAGTAATGGCGCTTCTATTGTTATAACATACTAATTTCTGAAGCGACTATGCATACTGACAAAATCGTTTCAAAGCACACAGGAGGAAAAGGATTAGCTCGTAACATTGATTCGCAATCTACGTTATTCACATCTATGAAATTTAACCCTATGGCTATATTATCCTGATACACCTTAACATTAGACAAGGCTTATACATCGATATATTCTAATTGCGGAAGTTTTTTGACAATTACTTTTGACACAATTGAGTTACCGATTTCATACAAATCTGTCAGAAAGTTTTTTGTCAGTATACACGTACATGCTTGTTTCAAAAATATCTTGGTAGGTTTCCATATTTTGTATACAGAAAAGTGTGGTTACTCTTTCGAGCATGAAAAGTCCTGAATTTTGCCTAATGACCAATTTATAAAAAAATGGGTGTCTTCTGTAGTGTTATGATAAAGAACGCGTTAGATATCTTTAATGAATTCAAAAGATCCCCGAGGCATTTGGATGGTTTAATGTTGCCCTCCCGAACAAGTTTGTCTTGTTGATCAAAAACTACAAAATTCTATTTCGTGTTTTCAAACTTTAAAAAATAAAGTTTTGACGCTTACTTTAACAATGTAATTTTCACGGAAGTGTTACATCTACATTGGGTTCTTTTACACCAATGTTTTGTACATACTTGGAACAATATGTCCTGAAAAGATGAGGTAAAAGAAAAATCTTAAACCAATAGTGTAGTTACCTAAAGGTCAGATTGGAAACTGTTTTTAAACATCAATCAAACACTAGAACTTTACACGCGATACATTTTAAAACATAGAGTTATTTAAGAATTAAACTGCCTTCTTGGTGGTTGTTCAATTTCCTCACTCCATTTCTAATATTACTATTTTAACTCAGGAGGATGTTAAAGGTCAGTTATTTTTACTGAATGGTAATAAACCTTCTGGACCTGATGATATAATTCCTAAAATAATACCTATATAACTACCTCTCAACACATCAAATTATAACCAAACACCAATCAGATTTTATTCTCTAAGACTCAACTGTAAATCAATTATTTTCCAGTTAATTGCCTAGATCAAAATAAAGAAATAAGATACATATTCGGTGACATCAGTAAGGCATTTGACAGAGTTTGGCATGATGGTCTGCTTTACAAATTGCAATCATATGGAGTTATAGGTAATTTTTCAAACTGGTTAAAAAATTGTTATCATCAAGAAAGCAAAGAGTTATCACTGAAGGGTACTCCTCAACTTTTAATCCGGTCCAAGCAGGAGTTCCTCAAGGCTCAGTCCTCGGACCGCTACTGTTAATTTATATTAATGATATTATCGATTGTATCTCAAACAAAATAAAGCTATTTGCTGATGATACTTCCTTATATGGTATATGTGATAACAATCCTCAAGAATTAGCCAAATATCTGTCAGATGATCTCAATAATATCAAAACATCGGCCACAAAATGGGACATCAAATTTAACCCTGCTAAAACAGAGTCTGTAATAATTTCCAGAAAAACTGTTAAAAATCATGCTGTTGTACGTTTCATAATAATCCAATTACTGAAAACAAAACACATACACACCTTGGTCTTTCACTTAGTGATGATGCGAAATGGAATCTACATATTTCAAACGTATTTGAGAAAGCTTTTAAAAGACTAAATATATTCAGATTACTTAATAACAAAATTGATAGGAAATCCCTTAATACCATATATACATCTTACATTACACCAGTAATTGAATATGCAGATATTGTTTGGGATAATTCTACACGAGCTCAAATAGATATATTAGAATCAATACAGCTAGAGGCTGCAAGATTAATAACAGGCCTACGTAAAGGCACATCTCATGACAAATTACACAAAGAACATTAGAATACAGAAGATAGCAACATAAAGTCATTTTAATGTACCGAATAATGAATAATATTTACATTTTGCCATTGCGACTCCCATTACTCTAGTGATAATCGTGATCTGCATTATGAGCCACTTGGTGTAGTAATATCTACATAAATGAATGTAAGTCTTGTTTACTGATACCATGTTAGTCCGCGCGGGAAAATTGACATTGTAGTTGAATGAACCAGTTTGGTTATGAAACTATAAAAAAATCTTTAAAATGTCTGGATAATTGAAAGTAAACTGAAAACCTATTGAAAAACATTGCAATTTTGTTATATTTTCATTTCTTATAGGGACTATTTATATCACATTGAACTTGGCTGTTGAGGTTAAATTGCTGAAGCGGGAAATTCAAATGTTAACTCTCATCTAAATTATGTTTGACTTTGAACTAGAAAGTAAAATGTAAATATATCAATTAAAGGATTGTTAGATTGCATTTATTGGTGATATAAATGCAATCTGGGTGACAGATAAACAGAATAGCGCCCGTTATGAAACACCGGATTATCAAAGAGATATTATTGAACCTTTTATACATGACGAGACACTCTATAGGTATTCCCTTCCCACAAACAGATTATTTGATCCTCACTTTGGTCGGACAGTTAGCTATTTTGAAAGTCTTTTCCCAGCAATGCTAAATGAAATGAATAAGATAGCTGATTAAATCCAAAATATTGAATCATCCACACAACTAAAGACAATTCTAAATAAAAATAACCAAATTAATACTCCGGTAATCAGAATGTAAATATTGTTTGATGCCAATTAAGAAATAGTGCAAGTAATTTAAGTTGTGACAGATTCATTGATCACCTTATAAAATCCCCAATGTGTGAATGTAAACAATCTTTTGAAACTGCATATCACTATTTCTTTGAATGTAGCATCTCACAATACATTTGTATTATGGGCAGCCTAATGAGATTTATCCAACTTCAATATTCAATTGTCTCTCTGTTAATATGATTATCATTCTTCTTCTTTTATTTTGTTATTTCAAAATCATTAAATATTTAATTGGGGTAACTCCTAAGAAACTAATTATGGATAAACACTTGTAATTACAAAATTAGTTTTAACTCCACAAATCAAATAAATGTCTATTTTGTGAGATTGGTTCTTGATTCCCATCAGTGGATGGCTAATTGTGTTGTACACATGTGAACTTTAGCCTGTAGCTGTTGTGGCGAATAGGACCAATATCACAAAATATACATACTATCAAGTATAGTTAGAATCATGTCATAATTTTTGGTTATTATATTAAAAATGAAAATTAACTGTTAACTTATAGAGTTACAATAAATATGATCAAAAAATATATCCTGTAATATATATAAATTATATATCATATAAAAATTACCTCCCCATATTTTCATAAACCTTGTTTGTTTTACCACCAATATCAGGAGAAGACTAAGATAGGCTATGCCTGATGTCTTATCCTATTGACACATAACATCTTTTATCAATGAAATATTTGGAAATTGAAATTGAGACATGTTTGCATACCTTCCCTGTGGATAGGTGTCATATCCATCATCATTAAGTTTTTTTATTTTATTATGTAAACTCACATGACGTCACATTCACTCAGATAACTCTGAAACATGCAAATACGGAATACATGTACATACTTATATTTAAACTATTAGTATTAGTACTTGCATCTTCTTCTAATGGAGGAAATATACAGTTAGGGTCGTTTAAATATTTGCATGAACAATCGTTAGTGCTGGTTCCTTTATTCCTAATGTAATTTGTAATTTTATTGCAGGTAAAAATCAAACTGCCATCTAAGGGTAGATGTTCTGAGGTATCTTGCAGTAATTTGGTAAGAAGTTAGAAGAAATTAATGCGTCTTTTAATTAAGCTCAACAAACGCATTGATTTCTTATAAATATAGCGAACTGCATTCTGTAAATGCTGTAAAATGCTGAAAATGCGATAAAATGTTGGGTAAAATGTTTGTGTCTTTACAACCATCATTATGGACATTTCAACTGCAACTTAAATCAGAAACACGTAAGATACATTTAAAATAGTCTGATTAGTGCACTTACATACAAAATGCTATCGACTGATCTATGACCTGTGAACGGGAAAAAATCTCTCAGATATCGTAAAATCAAAATATTAAAGATGCATGCTATAATAATAGACTAAAGTTTGAATAGTATAAATGAGCAAAGAGGGACTAGTTGACAGATACATTTTAGTTGATTTCCTTTTCTCTTTTCTTTTTTCTTTTTTTAATAATACATTGCTCATTCGAGTTATATTTTTGAAAGTGAAAATGACCTTCATTCACCGATTGACAATTATTTCATATTACATTTTCGGCCTCTGTCAATATTGATTATTTTTATTGTAATATTGACAGGAGAAATACTACATTATACGCACTACATCACAACTGTGGTTGCATCCGACTACGCTTGCAAATGTATGCATGTGATTTAATCATTACGGATTAAATGTATATACTCAAATGTCCAAAAGTAGTTTAATGCTGCAACACAACACTTCAGAATTGATTTTTTTTCGAATTTCATTGAACTTAATGTAACAAAATATAAAAGAATAAAATCTGTTAAGAGGCATCTCATGTGGAAAAATTTGTGTTGCCAATAAGACGTACATTACATGGCCTTTGGATGTGAATGCGAGAGAGATGGAATGAGTGAAAGTGAAAAAGTGGTGAAAAGAATATTTAATATTTGTATGACGTAATTGCTGATCAATGGGTTGAAGTGGAAAGGGAAAAATAGCTGTGAAAGGAAGAATATTTGTATTATGTAATTGCTGGTAACAATAAAAAGTGTGAGTTAAATAGTGTAGTAGATGTGAATGTGATGGAAAAAAGTGTGCGAATTATATGGAAAAAGGTACGTATGACGGACGAGTATGAATGTATTGGTACTTTGGGTTTTGAAAAAAGGATGCTCTCACTGGTGATGTATGACGTCTCAACTCTGAGTGCTAGAGAAAAAAGTCGTCGTAATAGGCTGTTGCTCTGTAGACCAGAACAATATTTGGTTAAAAGTTATTTTACATTTCGATTTTAGGCTGATGCTGAATTCACGTCTTGTCGGCATCTGAGGTGTTTTCCCTGTCTGCTTAAGTTATGCCAGAATGGAGAGAAAAGAAGAAAAAGCGTATTTTGTGGAATTCGGAAATGGCCATTTCCTTTTGAAAGTTGTCAAACAATTATTCCGATTGCGCTTCTAACCTCATACATTATGAACATCAAGGCATGGAGATTTTTTTATTTTTCACTATTTTTTAAATAATAAAAAAGAGTTTATTTTAGTTAATGTTAAAGCCCGGTAACTGTACCTTGTGATAAGATGGTTTGTCATTATTTCATAAAGGTGTACATGGTATCTTTGAGGACCGAAGTCTGATATGCGATATTGATTAGTCTGTTTATAGTGCATAAACATAAATGTAAATTCTAAAATTTTCATTGAACATACTTGTAACTAGATTACAAATGAGGACGACAAGCTAAACTATAACTATGCATACACGTATATATTGATATTCTTTATACCAATATATGCCCCGTCACCCTTTTTATTGACGCCAATATTTTCAAAATCACAATTATATTTTCAGACACATTGTCAGTTTCCAGTTTCCCGTTTTGTAACATAACTGTTTTATATACCTTTCAGAGAGTTAATTACTTTTAACAAAACAGTTGACTATCTTGATCACTGATGAAAACAAATAAGTTGATATTTCATGCATTCTAAATAAATTCAAAAATAAAACAGTAACTGCGGCTCATTTATTGCGAAATGTAGATCAAAATCGTGATTCGCATGCTCTGACTGGTGGTAATGGATCCCATAAATTAAGCATACACAGCTGTTATATTTTGTAATGATATATGTATGCTAATTCGATTAACGACATTGTTATGAATCTATCTTTGTCATCTATTTAAGATTCCTTAAGATTTCAACGATGCAATGAATTATTTGCCCTCTCACCTATTCTTTTATGTTTAGAACTACATATCCTCATTAATATTTATCATTTTATTCTTTGCCATCATAGGCAAGCTTTAGAATGATGAAATCATTTAATATTCTTGCATAATTGCTAACATCTTTATGCAACACCTCGAAATCGTATAACTATTTTTAAAGCACATTTCTCATAATGCTATCCTTCCTTATAAGTGTAAATACGATCGCCACAAAACGTTAGTCTTCGAGACAGACTAGAGAAAGAAATCCATAAGCTTTCATTTGTATTATATTTTGAATTCAAAATAGTTGCAGCAATACTTCATTCAAAACTTTCACACATTGCACACCTGAATCTATGACAAGTGAAAAGCGATTCACTGTGTCAAACCTGCTTGTTCTCTTGTAACGTCAATATTTAATCAAACTGAGGAATGCTATTTTGTAATTTTAGGACAAGCCATCATTGTATCTGAATGGAAGGCCTTTCAAACGATATTGCTACCAACGTTCATGTCATAAAAAGGTATTATCTTCTTTATTTTTTCTGATCTGATATCTAAACTTGTATTTCATGATACATGTAGATATAATTTTGTTTGTCACAAAAGAAATGTATTAACATAACTATCATACATATATGTAATTTGGACACATAAGATCATTTTGTCTCATCTGTTACGGTCATGTAAGTTAAATCGGATATAACTTAAGTAGTAGGTAATAAAAGTTGTCTTTATATTGTTACAGTGGGTTTTATGGTGAAAATTGTGAAATTTGAGTTTTTATATTTTCACTCTCAATATTGACCAACCAGAACACAATATTTACAGTGAAAATATCGGTTTGGCGGGAATACTTTTTTTTAATTTGTGCATCTTTTCGATTTATTTTTCAATTTTCCTTGTGTTAGCATAAATATGTTGCATTTGATTATTTCATGTTTTTGCATCCGTTTGGAACTGAATTAGTAATCGGGGAATGATGAAAGGGGGAATAAGCAGGTATTGTAGTAGAATGAAATACATTACTAGTATCAGTATGCCTAATCTCGACCTAGACAGAGACGTAGAAATATAATAAATATAATATTTCATGTTTCTTGATGAATACTAGTTATATGTCATCTCCATAGAAATTTTGTCCGTCCAGGAGGGTGATTTGTCGTCCATTCTGGGGACAGTTCACTCGTGAATCAGATCGGGCACTATTGCATTCCTCGACAATACTATCAGACAATAGTGCCCTCTCAACCAGGCCATTATAGATAGGTAATGTTAGTTATTCTAACAGCAGGCAAACTAGGCGTCCAAAAAATTATAATAAACTACTTCTGTTATAAACTATTATGTGTATCGGCCAGGGGACTGAACCTTGGGACTTCGTCGAAGGGCCGAACGCTGCGGTTCCAGATATATACTACCATATTAATTATACCAAATATTTAAAGACACACTACCTCTCAGAAACAGCTTTTAATTTTTTAAATGGGAATGTAAAACGAGATCGATGATTTTGTCGCAAAAGTTATTTACTTACCGTTAATACTACACTCATCACCATCTCATGAAAAAAATAAAATAAATGAAATATTATTTTTTATAACGCGGGTCGTCTTGTATTTCCCGCCGCTGTAGTTGAATACTACTACGTCAGACAGCAAAAGAGCTCTCCACAGTTATCATATATTACGCAGGAAATCTTGAAAATGTTTGGTGTTGTTACTTCATCTTACGCCATCGACATGTATTTTCTTATATTATTGATGGTTTTAAGAAACCTACGTTATACATTTTGCTCCGGAAAGGCAGTGATCCTTTAATACATTAATTTCAAACATTACTCTTTTCGTTTTTTCTTGCGTCCTGTAATTTGATAAAAACTGTATATCTACATTTCACATATCTTCACGATGACTTTGATATGATCAAAAGTCAATTTAGTGGATTGTTATCTACCTTAAGGCTGAGAACGAAATATTAACCAAAATGAATGTACGTTTCAAAGCTTCATAATGCTTGAAAGCGAAAATGAAATGTAAGCAAACTAAATACCATTAGTACTAATGGATGTTTTTTTCAGGCTGTCATTGAATTTCGTAAATGCACTCATTGCATCTGTAAGGACTGCGTTTTAAAGAAGGCCAACTCAGGAACAAAAACAGTGACTTGTGACGATGGTATGCGTTATTGTAAAACAGAAGTGCCAATCAATGTGATTATGGCATACCTAAATATATGTGACAATCCCAGGTGTAAAGCACACAGCAAAAGTGTAAGTAATGTTTTATTTTCTCCGTTCTTGTCACAAAAAATTACTTCTTATTGAAGGATAGGTCAACGAAACATGAACTTTTATATACAATGTAGCAGTAAACACTAAGACAACGGTAAATTGGGTCATCCATGTGGTAGCCAATCAGAAAAGTTTAAAATTTAATTTTGGTTAGAGATACCTTATTGTTAGGGGGTAATAATATGAGATGATATTAAGGTCAGGTAAGAGACCGTATCGAATTTTAAGAGCTTAAACATAAAAGCTAATTTCTGTTTGGTTAAGTTTTAATGATTCCAAACATTTTTCATGAATTTTTTTCTTAATATTTATGCACTGACTTGTCCAATATAAAACTTTAAAAAATAACGTTTGTCGCAAAGCAGGTCACATATACCTCATTTAGAGAAAAGCGAAAAAAAAATTCACTAAATATTGCTTAAAGGACCAATTTACGTAACTTTTCAGTTTTGTTGTAACTACAAACATGATTGAACATTGTACCAATGATCTAGAATAAAGATGAAAGACGTGTATTATAATACTATTCCCTGCAGATAAACCTATGATATCGAACATTCAAAATCGTCTTGAACATACAAATGTACTTGAAACAGTCGCAAATTGCGAAACCGACGAATACCGAAGCGTTTCGTATATAGGTCCACAGGGACCTTGCACACATTTTTAACCAACTGTATATCTACGGTAGAGAAAAACGGACTTTTTTTTTAATCCGAGTTATTTTTAAAGATGCTCCACCGCCGACAGAGCATAAATGATATTCATCATTTGAACAATAATTGGTGTTTAATCGTGTATATATATACCTAATTAACACAAAAAATAATATAAAATAATTTATTTCGCCTTTGGTGCATGCGGAATCATTACTTCATTCTATATAGGATATAGTGCCACCGAATTTTTTCGGGATGCAATTAATTATTTTTCATATTTTTAACTTGAAGTAAAATTAGAAGCTCAAACTTTTCAATGGTGGTAATGGTGTAAAGTAAGTAACTTTTGTAACTGAAGAAAAATACTAAATCGTCTGCTCCTGTTTTTGACAGTGAAAAAATACCATTTGTCAGCGGTGGAGCATCTTTAATAAACGGGCTCTATATATTAGTGACGCATATCTTACATTAAAGAGAAATATTTGATACTATATACATGTATTGTCCTGTTGTGAGGGAGACGTGAATTTTTGTTTCCCCGAGATAAATAATATTTCCCGAGGGCGTCTCCCTTATACCAGGGCAATAAATGTTTTTTTCATTCCGAATCTATAACTGTATATGTTTTAAAGTTACATGTACCAAAGAATGCATAAAATTATATAGACTACTATACCAATGAACAAAGAGTAGACTTAATGGACATAGTGATATTTAACAGAAAGGAAGAAGTACAACATAGATATTCTTCAACAATTGATTTTCAACAATTTTAAATGTGATAGAATGTTGACCACAACTTCAAATCTATAACAGTACATAGATTATTGTCTGATAATAATTGCTATGAAAACTCCCGAGAGGTTCCGAGAGGACACTCGATATCTGTTTCCCGGACACGTGACGCTGTTAAACCAATCACCGGTACTGTTATATCGATGAGGAATAATAATAATACATACACAATGTATGTTGATTAGAAATTCGTGCCAGGTCCCCGTGTATAGGCCTACACATGTTCTACAGCCGCTAACATGTTTGTTTCTATTTTTCATTAATTATTTTTATTCTTTTTTTTCTAAACTTCACAGTTAGTCTCAGTAACATCTTACCCGACTTTAGTCAATATTTTATGAAGAGTAATTTTCTTGTGAATTATTGTTATAACAAAAAACAACAAGAAACTGATAAGTTACGTACATGTATATTGTGTCATTAAGAGTGTGGTAAGAAATCAGTGTTTACAAGTTTGTAGTATTGAGCTTAATTTTATATTCTTCAATTACAACAGGACGAGAAGCGAGATATAAGAAAGACCTTTCCTTGTGGACACAACTTATGTGTCATCTGTGTTTCGGAGCAACAACACAGCTATGAAGACGAAGTCGTATGTATGGCCTCCGCTTGTGTAAGTATTATCTTATTTTTCGGCCTCTTCTACTATTGTGGTCAAAGTTCAACGAAATGTAAATGTTCTGATCACTTACTGTTCAGTGTTCACACAAATCAAATAATCTGGATGTCCTACATGATACTGAATTAACTAAACGCAATGTACAGGTGAATCTATTTAAAAAATTGCGGCGTATCATTCGCGCTTTGATATATTCTGTTAGATGTTCTTCATTTTGGTTTTTAACTCTAGTTTTTGTTTTTTATTTTTCATTTCAAATTGCTTGTATCCCTATATTATATTTGGTAGATAAGAATAATTAATGGCTTCATTTTGTATTTGTTTTAGAATCCAAGCCAAACAGAAGCGATGGATATAGCTGTAAGTCGATTTGATAGAACACATGGATAACATTACTTTTATCAATATGTAAAGATGCAAACTTTATGCAGGATTATCAAATACACTATAATGTTTATAATGTTTTAGTATCTACAATAAAACCTGCTTCAGCGAATAAATCAGTAAACATATTACTTTTTAAAGTTCCCTACCGACCAATATTTATAGACCATTTGACTATGGACACCATTTTTTCTTTGTCCGTCCCTAGTGTAGTTTTAACAGAATGGTTGGTTATAAAAGTACTAGCAGTAAATGTATACGTTTTTGCTACCATCCTGGTTTTGCTACCATCCCAGGATGGTAGCTATTATAATCGGTCGCTTTGCCTGCCATGTTGTTGGGATTTCACATGGTTATAAATAATCTGTTCACTTTGATTGGCTGGTCAAAACGATTTAGGTGTGTTGATTGGTTACTTGTTTCATGTGTGTAAGGGGTACCAGTGGGGAAATTATTGCAAACAAATTATCATTAGATAAACCCAGAGAAGTCCGAATGTTTTTTTCTGGTTGTCGGACATTCTTCTCAGAAATCATACAAGGCGACGCTACATGTACTGAATGAAATTATAAGGGTTAAGTCTAGAGAGGTTTCAAATGTTCGGTGATTTGCCAAGTGTCGGGAGCGCGGTGAACATCTATATATAGCCTAACTAGTACTGCTGAAACAAAATGTTTGGCTATACTTAGGGGATATTTGTGGAACTGTATGCGCTAAAGTAAAGTACAGTTTTAACCGAAATGTTACGCTAGTTTATATGCGTATATTATGTATTTCACTATTTTGTCCAAGCTCATGTACATGCATATCAATCAGTACATTGTATATTAGACGGAAAACTTGTTAGTATTAGGAAAAGGTCCACTATACACCTTCTGAATAACTTTATTAAAATAAACAAAACGTTAATTTTCATAACGCAGGTTGCATTATGTTTCCCGACGTCATCATAATTACAACGCGTTAGGCTAGTCGACTATTACTGCGCCATACTTCAACTTGTTTGGTGTTGTTACCCTTTGTAATCTTTGGCCATCGTTATCAATTGTATTATGTTATAATTGTTTTATTTAAGAGATTTCTATTTTTTTCATAAAGGTAGCCTAGTGGCCCTTTCGTTAATATCATCAAGTTGATTATCTTTTACATTGAATGCGAAAGCATTTAAATTATCATTCTTCAAAAATGAATTGTCATAAGAACTATGCCAGCTAAGTCTGAACAGAACAATTCGTCAAACTTTCCTATAATTGCTTCCTAATAAATAATGCTGTATGGTAGCCTTCTAAGCTTTTTGGGAAGCTAATACTTTTATATAATACTTAATATATTTAGATACTGTTTCTTTATGCCTTGACAGGGTATACCAAATGTCGGTTTGACATGCTATGCTAGTTGTGTACTGCAAGTAAGTATCACTTAAGTACGTACGTTTCTGATAAAATTTGAAAATTCTGGCTGTACACTTCAGTCCCATACTTGACAGCATATTCAAATTTTCTACAAATTAGAAATGAATGAATAATCTGTGAAATCATTATATTCCTTGAGTTTCGTTTTTTTCCTATAGCAAAGGATTTTCTGCCCCGCGAAATGTCATCGTTTTTCGTACCTAACACTTAGAAGAGACAATAATTATAAGCATTGCCATCACACAACCCCCACCCTAATAAATCACATCAATATAGTATAAGCGTATACTTCTATACCTCAAAAACTACTCGCGAGGGATGTCGTTAATTAGCATTGGCCCGGCATTTAAAAATATTCATTATTCTATGTTGTAGTACATTCGTGTGTTTCTAATTTAAGCATCTGTACGAACGATAGTACATACTATGTTTACTATGGTCGTCTTCACGAAATTAAGTGCCAACGAAATTATGATTTTTTTTATCCACAAAAATTGAGACCAATAAAGATAAATTATTTCACATTATCGCCATGTAATTAAATATGTAGCTAACAATGAGTTACTTTTAAGGTTCTCGGACAGACACCAAAATTCACGAGCATGCTGCGCGAATTCGCCAACGGCACTAGTAAGGTAAAGTATTCAAAATAATGTGTTTCCTTCTGAAAATATTTTTAGAGCGTTCTATGTTTTTTCCTTTCTAAATAGTTAAGTTATTATTAACATTGTGATATGTTAACATTTACATAAAAAATATAATATTGCATATAAAAAGAAAACGTGTAAGTATATAGAAGTACATTTGTCAATAAAATTGTACGAACTATATCTATTACAGCATGGCGTGGCAGCGCATTTGGATGAGCTTCTCACACATGTTAATAAGGCGGGAAACAGCCAAAACTTCAGCGTTAACTGGGATTCGATGAACAAACTGATGCACGCCATATTTACTTTGTAAGTTACATTTCGCCAATCCACCTAACATTCCATCAATGGCTTGATGAAATATTCACTTGTCATCAGTTTCGTTTAGGATTAACTATTCAAAAATCGTGTTTTAAGTAATGATATATATTGCTTTAACATGTTACGTTTTGAAATTAAAATAAATGAAGAACGTAAACTGATTTCCGTTTTATAAAGGTTTTTTTTGGTATATGAAAAAACATATGGCATAAGGTAAAGTTCTCCATTTAGCATTTTCGTCGAAATAACTCTTTATATGTTAAAGTAATTAGAGGACACCTTTTCCTTCAGGGATCAATCATTCCAACGATACCAGGAGAATGATTGTCATTCTTTCATCATGTCATTGTTCAACGCCTTAGCGAAAACAGATGAAGATAGGAAGGAGCAGAAACCCAAACCTATTGGTACATATTAAAATACTTGCATATCTGCCCATTCCGTTATCGAAATGCTCAACGGGGCTGCGATCCGAAGCCGCAGAATATAGAAATTTGATTATGGTTTTCTTCATATTTGAATTTACATTTAAATAAAACAAGAATACCAAACTTATCAAATGTACAAGTTCCATATAAAAATAACAGCTACGTAATCCATAGATGTCCCTAAATGGTCCTTGTCGGGAGGGGTGGAGGGGGATGAATGATGTAGAAACAATGTCAAATCTACATCAACTTGCAGTCAAAAGATGTTTGAAAAAGATAAATACTATAGTTTTTGTATATTTCATTTACACTTAGAAAACTCAGAAAACTCATTCTTGGACGGAACTGGCATGGATGAAACATCCAAATCCACGGCAGAAGACAGTTCGGAGGTATGTTAAACTGTTATCTAATAGGAAGATTTGAACCGAATGACTTCTTTTTAACGTCTCCATTTTTTTATTTCTCTTTTTTTTATTTTTCGTGGTGTCAAGATAACCCCGGTATTCTATGTATAATTACTGTAGCTGATTCCTAGCATATTACATAGTTAATTCACATATCTGAGAGAAAACGACGTCACACTGATTATGACGTTAATTTAATATCTGCCCTCCAGAGTCAATTAGTAAGCAAATATGCAACTGCGGAATACGTCGCCATACTTGCAATATTATCTACATTTTTATTACATGCAGTATACAAGATCAGTGCCAAGTTGAATGGCTAGTAAATAAAACGATGCTTACTTTGAATATTACACTTTACTGACTTCCGTACGTTTTGTCACGAAGTAAAGATGACGTAAGAGAATGTTGAATTTTAACTTTAAAATTTAATAACGATACGTTTGACTTGACGGAGGGCTATTCTTTAATGTCCAGAATGTACCCGATGTGTTCCGTACAAAGTCTGGGACCTAACTGACCTCAAATAAAACATAGCATGGTTAAATACATAGAGAGACAATGAAATTATAGAATTGTGATTGACAGATGTCGCTTATCTATAGGTGTTAAATTAGACTAAGGCAATCTGAAGATGACCAGTGGACTAATATGATAATCCTATTACGTAACATAATGGACAGGTTAGCTGAGTTGTTATACCTATACGACAAAGAATTGATCAATGTTGACATGTACAGTAAAGCTGGACTTCCGGACTCTAATTATATACATTGATAATATCAACAATATGAATACTAGCTATGGTGATGTCTTAGACATATATTTAACAAAGAGTCTTTCGAATAAACGTATTTTCAGTTCAAAGTCAATTTTAACACTACGCGTTTTATCACAAAATTTCCTTGTGATATATACACATATGTCTTTCACCTGATACATTCTCTATCTAAACAAAAGTAAATTATAAGTGTCGTTCAAGATCCAATATCTACCAGACAATATCCTTTTAATGACCACTAAAAAGCTAACTTCCTTACTTACATCGATAGTTATATAATTTAGAATGTTTTTACCAATATTCGTATATTGAATATCGAATTTAAATTTGCCATTACAATTTAGGGTCGAAGATCCACATCACACGAAGACGGTAGTACTGCAAGAAGAGACGGTAAGGATCTCCATATGATTAATGTTTCTAGGCTTTCACCTGTGTATTTTACAGACGTATAATATTTAAAATAAAAACAACAACACAATGTGTGTCGTACTAGGTTTGGCGCCATTCTAACTTATCCGTCCTAGATAACAAGCGAGGTGTGTGGGCATCACGAAAGATGTAACACAAAGCAAACATACAGATAAGGCTTTTTTGTTAAAGTTGTTTGTCGCACAATCTTTATTCAAAAGTTATTTTTTACGGTCAAACTGACTTCCAAATAATGAGATCATTACTTGTCCCAAGACAATTACCGTATATACTTCAATAATGTTAATGCACAAACTGCAGTATAAAGGAATTTGTAGACATTTTATGGAAAGTGCAGTATAAAAGTAAATGTATACTATGTAATGCACATTTAATATAATATCTTATACTGACATTTAAACATTTGTATTTGATTTCTGTTTCTTTTAGATACCTGTCCCACCAAACTGTTTGAAAGCCGTATTGCCAGTAAATTCAAGTATAGTACTTGCAACCACGTACGTTGATATCAAAATATTGTCTTACATTTCATTTATGTGTTTTGGAAAACTTTCAGACGTACGAAAGTTTATCTAGATGAGTTTGTTAGAAGTATAATTTATAACTGTATGTTATCCTATATATTTAGTTCTCATGGCCGATAGCCAATGGATGACTGTATATTTGGTATTGTTTCATGGGTGTAAAATTTTGCGATTTGCTTTTTGGAACTTATTCCGGGGGTTATTTTTGGGATCCATTTTCTTAGCCTTTGAAAACAAATATCACGATTTAAAACAAAAATCTCTCTACACTAAATTTCGCGAATTTTGGTGAATCTGAATCCGTGAAGTTTTAGAAGTTAGAGATGAATGCAATCCTTTCCTTCTGTTTATGAAAAGAATCACTGAGCGAAACAGCGAAGTAGTTGCATGACAGTTCTTTATGTCTTTCGTTAAACATACCATGTAACTTTTACATGCTGTTTCTATCTGAAAGATGTACTTGCTATATACCATACGTATTCTTTTTGTAGACTGAAAATGTTGCTGATCAGCTGTTCTACTCCCTGCTGTTATCAGCAACAAAGGATGCGGTAATTTATATAGTATAAACAAGCATGTTCAAATTCGAATGAATTATAATTATAATAATTACACCATATAAAAAATTATTTCATCCAATTATTCCTTTTAGCCTTGAATTAATATTGAAAAATAATCGTGGAGTCCAAGATTTTTACAGAGTGCTAGTTAAAAATGATAAGGCTATAACTGGCCAGCATAAATGGGGAACCTCTTTTGACTACGATTAAGAAATGTGGAAACAAATATACAATATACCCTTCATGTCTACTAATAATACTAAACTTCAGTGGCTTCAGTTCTGAATTTCCCATCATATTCTAACAACAAATACATATCTTTGTAAAAATGGTCTTTCAAATAATCGTAACTATATGTATACAAGCACACACCTTTTTTTGGGAATGCTCTGAAGTTCAATTTTTTTTAGCCAATTTTGAAAACCTTTTGGATATTCCTTTTATTCCTTTTGCAATTAATAAGGAAACTATGCTTTTTGGGAAACTAGGTCAAAATTGTATATACCATAGGATTGATAATGAAATTGTTCTTTATATTAAACATTATCTTTACAAAACTAGATGCTTACATGGTTCATAAAATGTGACAGCTTTTTAAAACTTTATTAAAGAATATTACTATGTTCAAAAGTATATAGCTTATGGTAAAGGAGAAAAAAACCTCATAGATTAAGATTGAATAAAGATTGGCAAAAATGGATAAAACTAGTTGAACTTGCAAACCCCTGAGAGTTTGTCCACAATTTACATTGAAATGAAATAGCTATTTATACATGCACTATGTATACATTCGTTATCTGTGAACTGATATCAATTTCTGTCCTTTTTACTTCTCTTTTCTCTCTTTCCCCTTATGTTTATTGTTTATTTATTAGTTTATGTACTTATTTTTTGACAGCATAGATATTCTTCTTAAGCTTCCATCCCTCTTCATACCCTTATCTCCCTTTACCTCCTTCCCCCTTTCTCATTCTTCTTGCTATTTCTTTTCTTACCCCCGCCCCCTTTTCATTAATGATAATAAAAAACAATGTTATTTCTAGTGTATGAGAGGAAAATGCCAGAATGGAAGGAAATTGGAGTAATTTACATGTATATGTGGCAAATGTATTTTTGTTTGGAATAAAAAAAACAAACAAAAAATCAAACAAAAATATGGATTTTATTAATATGACAAAAATAACAGTCACATATTAAAAGTTGTAGTTCTCATTATATCATCATACCTTTGAAATAAGCATAGTATCAAATGACATCAACAAAAATGTATCTGTGTACTTATTTTTTATTTTGCATTTTCAAAGTGTGAAGATTTGGAATTCACTTATGATTAAACGTTCATTGAAATGTCTACTAAATATGAAATGATTGATATCTTTAATGCTCACACTGAAATAGGTCTCCGACCAATCACCACTAGCCCTCCACCAATCCTATGTGGGGCAGTTGTCAGACACTGACCATAGATCCGGCTTTCCTCAATCCAACCTTCCTTAATGGCCCTGGGTATTAATAAGACATACAGCACAAAACCAAATCATTCATTCCATTATGAGCTAAAGATGCCTTTGTTAAAGGACCACTTCCTGTCCTTGCCTAGTGTCATTGACATACTAAAACAGTATATAATATATGGTTTATCAAAGTCCCAATACGTTTTCGAAACAAAACTTAAACGTTTCTTAAAAACGAAAATATCATGGGAAAATATCGATGGCCTAGGACACGATTGTAACACTAAATGATTGATGTAGTTATTGATAAGCGAAGATTCATTTCGCTGTTTAACGTCTGTCGCACTGATAATTAACGATAATCAGGACGACGACGGAAAACTAAAACGACCCCTTTTATGACAATTGTTATTTATTTAATTTATTTTAATTAAATCGTTCAGAAGGTGATGATAAGTGTAGTATTGATTAACGGTAAGCTTATAACGTTTGCGACTCTACAAAATCATCAATTTCGTTTTACAGTAACATTAAAAAAGAAAATCCGTTTCGGTTTAATTGTGTACCTTTAAGGAATTAAACAAAAACTGAATTGACCATATGTCAATGACAGTGGTCTAGAGGTCAAGGTCCTTGTATCAGGGGTCAAGGTCACTGTATAACGTTCTGTGGTTTTAGAATAAACAAAACACAATTGTACTGTTCTAATAATTGATTTCCAAAAATCTATATGACTATGATCACATTTTAGATCAAAGTAAAGACCTGAAGCCATAATGCAGTACATTAGTATAGCTTACCTTGATTTCATCTGAATAATAATGAATTACCAATTTTCTTCCTTTAGCCATCCATTCATTGTGGACTCGACTTATACTTCAAAAGTGAAGACTTCACACATAATCAAGTACCATGCAGAGAATGTACAAAACAGGTCGAACACAGTAAGGATATAGACAACTGTCTTAATTTGTAATACCTAGGAAAGCAAGTAATTATACCCTCTTACCTCAGCATATGTTGTTGTGACGATATGATAATTGTATTTTTAGATATTTTTGTAATGTATAAAATATGTTTTTAATACTAGTGATTGGAATGTCACTTTGTCTTTATACCGTAGCCTTCGTTATACGTGTATACGTATATAAGGCAATGTCTCAACATAAGGCTTAATTCGTCAAAAAGGTGCCCTATCATAATTCTAAAATTCTAAAATTCTGCAGTTCATTCCAGATTTCCTAGAATAAAAATAGTTAGTATAAGGCAATTATTTTCTACGGTATTTATCTTATTAATTGTTCTTACAATTCATTTTCCATCTAGTGCTATATACACCATGTTTTTTCTGTTGTACAGCGACCACGTCTCGAACTCCTCTCTTGTCCTCAGCTCCTCAGATATTGATGATACAGTTAGCACGATTCGGAGAGGTATGTCTTAATCAAACATTTAACAGAATACTTTGGATAACGTTCTAAAATGCATTTCAATCCTTGAAGGTGTTTGATCTTATGTTTATTTTTAACAAGGTTTAAAGGGATAATTCAGTCTTAGAGTTCATTAAAATTTGCATATATATAGGAAACAAACCTTTTCTAATCGAAATGAGATTAGTTCGTTTTACTGTGATACGCCAGAAAATCACACCGTAGTGAAATGTATGTGAAATGTTCAAACTCGCTTGTTGTCCGCCATTACACACTGTGGTCGGACGTCTTGTATGCCGAACCATAGCCCTTGCAAGTGCAGTAAAGAATTTTTTTGTCTAGAATTACTCAAATCGCTCTAACAGTAGTGTGTTTACGTTATTAGGTGCATGTTCTTGTCTAAATATAATTTCATCAACTCCTCAGTGGTTATGTATTGCATTTATTTAATGTACGTGACTTTGGCTCGAGTATAGGTACAGCGTACATGTTTTACCTGCTTAATCGTATTGATCAACGATTTAGAATTTCAACGGTATCAATCAAAATACTTAACAATGTCGTGGAATTTGTCAATATATCTTGTTATATGTTTCATAAGGAATGTTGCTTCGTAATTATGTAACATAATTAGCCCCATTGAATTGTCCCTTTAACCTATTTTTATTGAAGATTTCGCGCCATGGTGGGGATTACAAGGAATTAGCGAAGACGTATCATTCCGTGGAATTCGAAAAAACATTGAGAATCGGGCCATCTGCCACAGCTGACAAGGTATCAACACATTGATAAGCTACATTTATACATGCTTGCTACTCTCGGACTGATGAATCTGCACATCATTCCAGATTTTTGCTAAACGATTGCAAATAGAAAGTTAAATACGCCCGGATATCATTTCATAGAATATATGCCTAACTATTTTCAGTATTATCAAAAGTGTTTTTTTTTAGGGCGAGCGTACTCTCGCACTATTGTTTTCCTTGTCGGGTGTGGAGTCTGTGTACATCCGCTATGCGCAGAGTCCAACTGCGCACGCCATACCGGAAGTTACTGTCTTATACCATCTCATATATGTTTCTGGTTTCGCCGTGATTTAGTGACACCAACCTTTAAAAAGCATATACTAAGAGATACCTGTCAGCGATGTTCTATTATAAATTAACAACAGTTACATTAGACAGTGCTAAACACATTCGCTTTGTGTAAACTTCAAGCGGCGTATCATACAAACTCTTGCATCGGTCACGATATTCTAAACATCTGATCAACTTTGGAAACTTCCGGAATAATACAATGCAAATCAGGTTTATATAGTCAATAAAACGGATTAACTTTTAGTACCGACCAAAGACATTTACAGCGTTATTTATGGATTATATTTAATTTAGTTCACATCATTCTAAGTCCTAGGTGTACGTAGCACTGTCGCTTACTAACCCGTGACCATATACCACATTTGCTGCGGTTCTACAATGTACAATATCAGTCTAGGTGCATGAACATTCAAGCGTAACACAGGTAAGACACCATGTGTACAGAGACTTACAGTGCTGTAGTGGACGACTTTTTTGAACAGCGAAAAAAAAATAACAAACTTCTATGTAACAAAGAACACAATTAACAAAGTTTAAAGTATTTTCACATTTAAAGTTCTGATGAAGTAAGGAAATTTTTTTTTGCAATACATCAAGGACGTAATCTCCTTGCAATACTCGTCCCAAAGGTGATGAGCGATAGTGTTACGTATAGGGTATATATATCTGTGGGTAATTATTAATTATTTGTTACATTTTTGTACATGCAAAATGTCTCAGAGCAGGGGCCTTATAGATGCATATTGTACTGGAAATTTAGGTTTTAGGAAGTTGTTAGCGAGCACTTGATGTCTAACAGACATATTTCTAGTTTCATTTTATTTTGCGAAGAACGTAACCGTGGTTTAATATGTAATAGTGTTCGTTCTTTTGAACATATAAACTATTTCACAAATTATATTGTATCGCAATATAAATTTGGTTTCAGAGAGAGCTGGAATATGAGCTGTATGGAGTTGTCTTACACAGAGGAAACATGCACGGGGGTCACTACACGTCGTGTGTCCGGAACCTTAAAAGCAAGAAATGGTACTCCTGTAGCGATTCCAGCGTTTCCGAGACAAGCGAGGAAGAACTTTTGCAAGAGCGGGCCTTCAAACATGCCTATCTGTTATTTTACAGCAGAAAAGCATAGATGCATTGGCTTCACTTGGATGGTTTACCTCCAACATATCTCCTTGCGATATTACAATTGTACTACTGTGTGTAACTATAAAGTAATAGTTAACCAGTAATATACGACAACCTAAAATGAACGAACATGGATGTTGATTGGAATTAAACAATCGAAACCAAACTCTAAATATAAGGTATAAAACGAAAATCTTAGACGAAAGATCGAAAAGGATCTATAGTTTTGAATATGTCTATAGTATAGAATATGTAGCATTGAATCCTCCGATTCAGTTTAAATTCCTTGACCATATGATTCATTTAGAGTGATATTTATAAAGAAAAGAGAGAATTATTTGTGAAGATAAGAACAACAGGTGACTCAAAAATATCAGTGGGCATGACCAGGATATAAAGATGGTAATACGTTCTGTATATGTAATGCTGGTGGTTTAGCCGATCCAGATTTTATTTTAGAACATGATTATGAGATTATTACATCATATATTATGTATATATGTGTATATTAATTTTGCAGATTGACGCTTTTGTTATTGCTATAAAAGTATTGATTGACTTTATACAATATTTTTATTTAGAGGTATACCTATGCTTAGATTTTGCCAATCCAGATTTCATTTTAGAACATGTTTATGAGATAATGATAATATAGACATAAATTATGTATGTTTGTGCGTACATTGTTTTGCCGAGATTGACGCTTTTGTTATTATTACAAAAGTACTGATTGGCTTGATATTTGTTTTTCAAATTACATTTATGCTAAGTGCTTTCTATTGACTGTTGTATTAATTGAACATATTGATATTCTTTATTTCCTCTTGTTAGAAATTTACATCAATCATAACTTTCGTTAAAATCAAATCAAAACAACGAAGTACATGTATATACTCAATCAGAGAAAAGTGTATATCTCTGAGATAATTGCAGGCACCAGATCGGCAACATTTACCATCATCATAGTCCACTTTTCGCGGTCCAAATGAACTGACATTGTCTTTCGTTGGTAAATGGTCAACTTTTACGTAATCAGATACGTCTAATACGTTTACTCAAAACTCTAACAATACATCGCGACTTTTAAATAGTGACGAACACTAGATTAGAAAATGTACCGTTATATTGTCAGATTGCTTATTTCATACTGTATAGTTACTTTTGCGGGTCACAAACATTGCATTTTGACCTAAACAAACGAGCCAAACAAATTTTATCGAATTAAAAATCTGGCAAAAAAGAATATTCATAATTTGACTTGATCATTGCTTATCATTTTTGCGGATTTAATTTTTATGATCACACAAAGCCTCGCGAAATTAGTACCCCTGTGAAGAATATCAGCAAAACAGTATTTCTTGTTTGTTTATTATTAATTGATGCCGTGCATGCGTCACTAAAATCCATCTACTATAATATCTAAGATATTATATAGGGGCATATTTTGCATCTTAATAGGACATGCTGGTGAAGGAGAATGGCTTTTTATATATAAACGCATTACGTGTATCCCCTAGGTCTAGGAACCTTTAATGTGACGGAAGTCATTTCTTCCTTACGTTAGGGTATAATATATGAATTATCCTTCATTGATATGAAATATTCTTTCTTTTCATTTTACAAACGATTTTTAACATTTTCATCTAAACGTATCTAACGTGAAACTTAAATGTGAAATTTGTATCAATTTAAGTGTTTTTTTTTATCATTTTATTATGACCTTATGTGAAATTCCGAGTGAAGGAAATAACGATTTGTAAAATCATTGATTGTGTTTTTTCCTACTTTTAGTGAAACCGTTATTATGACACGTGAGGTATTAACCCCTGTTTATATTGGTGATATTTGTATATACATATATCACACATCTTAGTATACTCGAACAAGATGATAAAAAATTGTGTATGCATCATGACTACCTTAGGTCTTACTTGTAAATTGTTGTGTAGCTTGCAGATTTCGGCAAAATGTGTGAAAAATGTGCATTTTAGGGAAAGTAAGTCCACAGAGTTTGGAGCATATTACTGTCACCAAATAACCATGTCGTAACATGCTCAATAGTGTCTAATAGGTACAAAGAGCGTTTGTTTGAGCAGACCGACTTTACAAAAGCATACACCTAAAATACACTTTGATATTATCATGCAAAACAGGGACTAATACCTTAACAATATTGATACTTTCTCTTGTGATTTGTAATCAGACAGGTCAATTCCTATATCAGCATCATTTATTTATAGAAATTGAACTGTGGTAGCTATATAATTATGTTCTTCGAGTAATATTATTAAAGATATCGATGCTTCACCGCTGACGAATGGCATTTTTCTCTATCAAAAACAGGTGCAGACGAATTAGTATTTTTCTTCGGTTACAAAAGTTACTTACTTGACACCATTTAAATACCCCCATTGAAAAGTTTGAGCCTCTAATTTTACTTCAAGATAAATATAATAAATATAATTAATTGCGTGATTGTGCATGCACCGAAAGCAAAATATTTTTATATTATGTTTTGTGTTAATTTTATACACGATCAAACACCAGTTATTGTTCAAATTATTGGTATCATTTATGCTGTCAGCGGTGGAGCATCTTTAATAGCATCATATGGTTAATAGTCACTTGTTTTGTAAATAAGAATTTTTCTCTTTAATGTATTCTTTAAGATATGTATACAGCGCATAATGACAGATATAAACAAGACAAATTAGTTATGTTGACACTAAAACAAATGAAAGATAAAAAGATGAAAGTTGACTAGATCTTGCACTTTGATTGAGAATCGACAAATGCCAGAGGTCATAAGTATAATGATGTCTTCAGAATGTGCTATTTAATTAAAGCTTTGATATAAATGATTAGTTCACTTGATAAATGTCACTACACTTAATATATAGACAATTTTTTCTTCAACAACTTCACCTTGATAAAACCGTTAAAATGAATTGTTTTTGTTCGCGAGGCAAAATTGATGAAAGCTTCGGTTTATTGTGTAGAGACCGATGTTCTCAGAGAGCATTACGTAATTAAATGTTAAATCCATATACTTGAATGATTGTGGTAATGCAAACTATTTTCATGATGTATTATAATAAATATCTTTAAATGACAAGGAACTATGCTACTATTTTAAAGCTTGATTTCTACCGATACAAAAGGTGTCCATTTGTAATATTATTATAACGTTTTTATTTTCGTATTATAGACTTTAATATATTGATCATAATCCTCTCGTACTGCATAGCCGGTTATTTGTATCCGTAAAATAAAGATTAAATAAAAGTTGAACAAAAATTTCACGATCAGGCTAATACCCCCCCCCCCCCCGGTATAAGATTTTTGGAAATGACTGTTTAGCGACCCCGTGAAATCTTGAAAAATGCCGTTCCCGCTAATATTACCGGCTGTAGGATATTTAATCATTTATTGCTCGTTTTACAACGATATTATCGATGTAAAACGAGTAGACTTCTGATACAACTGTATCTAGGTATCTAGTGTATGTCATTGTTGAGACTTAGAAACTCATTCTCGCCAGAAACAATCTATATCTGAATTCTATTTATTTAGCCTCTTCTTTATTCTAGAACTTGGCATAATTGTTTCTATTATTATGTCTGAATAGTTGTTTTGTGATTTTAGATGAGTTGTTCACGATGCATATTTGCTATACATCAGAAAAAACATATTTGCGTAAAAAGTAGCTAATTATTTTTTCATATTAAACTAGTTTTAAATCTACACCAGAACTAGTCTTAAATCTACACCAGAATATAGACAACAGAATTTTTATATTTATATTTCGATTAATATTTCCAGAAAACGTGTTATGCTGTACAACGTGATTGTGTCTACGTTTTTGCTGCTTGTGGTTTCAAAACAAAATAGTACATTCATTAGCAAAAGAAATCATAGAATATTTTTTTCATAGATGTCTCACACCAACCACAAAAATTGAAATTTAAAATTTACATTTGATAAACGTTTTGCATTATGCAGTGCACTCTAACGCACCTATGAAACTGTTTACTTTGAAAGATGTCAAAAATTAGGTGGTGGGGTAATTTCTCTAAAATACGATGCTGGAAATGATATGTACTATTTTTATGTTTGTTACAATAATTACTTATCTTTCTGAAAATAAAGTTTTATCACCTTGAACATAGACTTACCTTATCATTTTTCTATGAGAAACAGCACCTGAGAAATTGCAATGTAATTTTGCTCTTGAAAACATTACAAGTTCCAGTGATTAGGGCACATCAAATATCATGGAGACGATGTCATAAGTGTAAGGTATATTTGTGGATAAGCATTATTTTGTACTCCTAGTTGTTTTTCTATAGCTAGGGGATTATCGTTGCATATCCATTTTGCTAATCCTTCACTTACACTACAACCGACCTCCTCCAGACTTCCTTTGGTCTACCTTTCTTCCTGATGATGCCAACTTCAACACAAACCTTGAAATGAAAATTGTGTGCTTACTGGTTAATATATTCATTCTCAGTTATTTTCTTTAATTTTCTAAAACATTTGCATGGAACCAGAGTAGTCTTTAGATTTGTCAGAGGCATTTTGTCCCAAACTTATTGTAATTTCTGACCTTTAAAATGTGCACCTGCATCTCTGTTGAGTTCGATAGGATCAATCGATTGTGCGTTGACCTTCAGAATCTTGGTTTTATTGGCATCAATGTTTAGCCCAATTGTTTTTCAATATTGTTTGTTTTGGATGTAACAATTGTGATGTGACAACGTCAAATCTAGATTCATGGGCATCACCGTCATTTTCCAGAACCCTGATTGTTCTTTGGTGATTTCTGTCATAACTCAGTCTATGAAATGGAGAAAGAAAGAAAACACCACTGCATTCAAGTCTTAAGTTTCATCTTGCATCTCAAGCTTGATCTACACTGACACTGCATACTTTGAAGTCTAGGCACAGCATCCTGATGATGGAAATGACAAATCTGGTATAGCATTGTGTCAGAGACTTTCACACAGGGATAGACACTATCACATACTTTGGTTGTTGTACAGTTACAGAGGTTAACCTTTTATAGAAGCTCTACAATTAGCCCAGCACTTCATTGATGGTGTTGTTTTCTCTCATAATTCCTCAGCCCAGTTTCATGAACATTCTTTAAATTAAAGGAATCCCTTTACTTAAAATTCTCCACAGGAAAGCATTACAAATTTTAAGGAAGGCTCCTTAATTGAAGATTTTTTCTTTAAGTTTTGTAATGTTTTTCTATTGGGAAATTTAAGTTAAAGAATTCCTTTAAGTTAAGCAATGTTAATGAAACTGTAGCCTCATATCTCATATAATATCTCAGTGAGAAACACTGTCAAAATGGTTTGCCTGTAATGTAATGTTGTTTAGTCTATAGCATTTTACTGTAACTTGGTCAACTCAAGAAGTACTCTTTAATTCTCAAATATGTGATGAGAATGGAAATGGGCTCTAAATGTGTATATAAGTAAAATATCGTAATGACAAACAATGACTGCTGAATTCTATTTCAAATTTATTGCCTTACATATTACTTACACACATACCCTTCACAATCATAAATCACTTTTCTCAGAAAACACACAATTTCATTCTTATTTTATTATTTTAATTATGTCTAACCATCAATTACTGGATGAAACGACGCTACAATAGTTGAATCTCTCCAAGGAGGATTAAAACCCCTGCTATTAAGCATGTATCAATAATGCTGTATGTCATTTAAAGTCTTCATTATAAGTTCCACAAAACAGTTATTGTTATAACTAATCAAAGTTGTTAATCAAAATAAATCAAAACAAGAGGCCCCAGAGGGCCTGTATCAATCATCTGTTTTGTAATGCCTAGGAATGTTCTAAATACAGGTTCACTGTTTCTTTTCTGAAGGAATTTGAATATTTACCTCTTATTCCCCTATTGGGCCCCACTCTTTCTGCTCCATGGGGACAGAGCCAATATTTATACGAATTCTGTTAACCCCAAGGATTTTTCTGGGCCAAATTTGGTTAAAATCCAAGCAGAACTATATGACTTTTAGCGATTTATAGGATTTACCGCTATTTCCCATATTGGGCCCTGCCCGTCCTGCCCCCGGGTGTCAGAGCCAAAATTTATACAAACTATATTCCCCTTCCCCCAAGGATGTTTCTGGCCAAATTTGGTTACAATCTATGCAGAACTTTTGGACAAGTAGTGATTTGTAGGATTTACCTCTATTTCCCCTATTGGGCCCCACCCTCCTGCCCCCGGGGGGTCAGAGCCAAAATTTATACAAGTTCTGTTCCTCTTCCTCCAAGGATATTTGTGGCTAAATTTAGTTACAATCCATGCAGAATTCTATGACTAGTAGCGATTTAAAGGAAATGTTGACGGACAGACAGACAGACGGACGACCCGCCATATGACATAAGCTCACCGGCCCTTCGGGCTAGGTGAGCTAATAAAATAAAAGAATAGTCATCCAGACCATGATGTTTGAGGTTTTAAATAATTAATTATTCTAAACTTTCAATAAAAGATTTCACATTTATGTAACAGCATTATTATCAACTGATATTTGTCTTTAAGGTCTTTTTATATTAGTCATTTGATATTGTAATTTTAGTGAGTCATGATCACTAGAGATGGATGACTGAATTAATGGCAGACAAACAGCAAATTAACAGGTTTAATTAATTGGGTATTGATGATATGTCAATGAGGTATCCCCCTCCCCTTTTTAGATCTTTTTATCACTACAATTAATATCTCTCTAAATTAACCAAAACCATGAGATATGATTATTAAACCAGAATAAATCTAACCATTGAATAACATATCCAACAAAGAAACACCTGAAAAGGAAATGACCATCCTCTATCAAAATGCAATTTGATATATACCATGATATCTACTACCAGCTAGGTAACATTCATATAACAAATAATTTAGAAGCTGATACTATGTCTGTATCAAAGCAACAATCACATGCTCAAGAGTAAATATTTACATTGTATGTCTACTGATCAGCGATTCAATAACAAACTTGTCTATCTCAATCATTCATTGATGTTAAAGGGAATCTATTGAACTATAAACATTTCTCATAAAATATAAAATACCTATCATATCAGGGCGAATAATTATTTTGAACAATTTTTCTCTGATTTCAGATGAATTGTAATAAAAATGATAATATACCGTAACATTTTTAAAAAAAAATTTCATACAATAATACCATCTTAATGCAGCTCATTTTGGAGGAGAGCTTCCACCAGTTATCATATGCCTTTCATACCCTCATTCCATTAACCGTATTTCAATGAATAGTATAACCTTTGCTTGTAGCAAACATTGATTACTTAAATATTTCAAATGTTTATTAACATATCACCAGACTGAGTAAGGATAACCCTCTATAGAGGAGACTAGAGCACAATGAGATCCATTGTAGCGAGATGTACCGGTCAGAGTGAGAATGATTTATGATAAGCTCATTGAAGTTTATTCAGTAGGTCAAATTTCTGATCAAATTTGTCACCATAAATTATGTTCATAATCAAATATCACATCCATTGTTTCCATTTAATCTTTACTGTATGATGAGTGGTCATAGTGGTCTAACTTAATCATCATCATCAAAGTCAAGGTCGTTGAGTTCTCCAGCAAGTTCAGTGTTGACCTGAGACTCGATGCTAGCAGGGATAACGTCCAGACAGATATCGTACTGCTGGTCCAGACCGAGATACGAGTCGCTCATCAGGTACAGGGTATATATAACGCGCCCCGTCGTCTCCGGAGTATACACGGCTAACTGTTGTCGTGAACGACCACGTACAAAACCTGTCCTCTTTAGGGCTATAACTTCACGGTTCTCTACTTCTCCTATCACTAGAAACCAGCCCTCATCCTTGGGTTTGGGGAATCGTGGTGCTGTAGCCTTACTGTCATTTCTCTGTTGTAGAGGACAAATTGCATGGTACATAAAAGTGCAATACATTGTGAAAAGGAAGAGATGTAAGTATTTAAGCATGCGAACTGCTTGATATTTGCCACATGTGGCCTACAAATTAAAGAGTAAACACAAAATAAAATTAAAAGTTTTTAAACTCTGTTTTGTTAAGAAATGCAGTCAAACCTGCTATAAAGACACTTCTATATAAAGGACACCTGTCTACAAAGGACAGACTCATCAACCTCATTTGGTACAATTTACTATATAATTAACTTATGTATAATGGATACCTGTCTATAAATGATAACTTTGCTCTGTCACTTTCAGTGTCCTTTATAGACAGGTTTGACTACCTACCTTATTTAGAACTTTAGGATTCAATACACAGTTAGAATTCAGAATTTTAGTTTGGCCTAGTAAGAACTCAGGATGTCTGAAATTTCTCCAGTAAAATCACTATAACAACCAGTACTGACCTTGGTTTTGTTAACCCTGAGGAGGTCCACATGTATCACATACTCCTGGTCAGCATGGACCTGTATCCAATCACTGTCCGGCCGACGCCCACCTAATAAAATAGATTTTTATTCAGAAAATATATCAACTGAAAAGTAAGAAACTGATATGGGATTACCTTGGCATACACCTTTAATACAATAGCACACATTTTTTACCTATACTTGGTCAATGTAATGTAGCACACCATCTATCAGGAATTCAGACAAGTATCTTTTATGTAGGAATGATTATAGTAACTTTACCTTTATGGTAAAATTACAAATTAGAACAAAATAAACTTAACAGAACAAGATGTACGAGGAGATCATGCTGACATAATTAAAATTACAAATTAGAACAAAATAAACTTAACAGAACAAGATGTACGAGGAGATCATGCTGATATAATTAAAATTACAAATTAGAACAAAATAAACTTAACAGAACAAGATGTACGGGGAGATCATGCTGATATAATTAAAATTACAAATTAGAACAATATAAACTTAACAGAACAAGATGTACGGGGAGATCATGCTGATATAATTATCTAGAAATATTTAGAAGTTAAAGAAATATATTGAACATCAAACAGAATCTATTAAAGTCAAAGACATAAATGCCCACCACCTTCGTATGTATCAGATCAGGACACGATTAAGGAAGGGCAACACTATTGGCCTCTTATTTCATGGCGGGTTTACAATAAAAGGAAGAATACATGTATGTAACTATAATTACCATCTCTCGAGTTGTTGACAGGGATATTGTGTTGTCCTTCACCTCCTTCCCACCAACCCTTTATAGAAAGGTTCACTTGGATCTGAGGTAACTTTCCTATCACAGTATAAATCTGTAGCAGAAATCATCAATTAGATTAACATGCCAGCTAGCATCAGAAGTAATTCAAGAGACTGACTTAAGATTGCAAAATTGAAAATGTCTAGGATTTGCTTTATAGAAATCTTTTTGTAATCATTTTATCAATTACTAATAAATTATTTTCTTCTAATCCCACTAATAGCAGATAGTGATTTCAATATTATATAAAATTATGCTACCCTTACCCGAGATAAATTATAACACCACTATATGAGGACTAAAAATCCTATACAGAGTACCCCCATTAAACAGTCCCCACTGACCTGATCTATGTGCATTCTGTCCATTTCTCCATCCAACATAGCCAGGAGTGTCTCATATCGTCCATCACATGCCGCTAATAGCTCTGGGAGGGACGTGATGGGGCCCCGGGGCATGGCTACACCCTTCCTCCTAGCACCCTCCCCACCTTTAGGCCTGTCACAACACAAAAAACATTTTACTCAAGTTATCTCCCTTGGACTTTCTGCTATTAAACATATATACCGATATATATATATATATACACACATAGATTTATCTAACTTAGCTATGAAATAATCATTATGGTCAAAGTTTGTTAACACGAAGTTTTCAGGGCAATGGTTAACATTACATTTTAAGTTATTCTGTACATGTATTTGAATATTATTACAGAGTTATCTGACAGTATACCAGTACCCATGAAGCTAAAGATGTCCAGGATTAACTAAGTACTTCAAATTAACAGAATTATTATATCATATCATAGCATATTCAGTTAACATGTTCCATCTGCAATGTTACCTGAGACAGTTAAGGTGGTATGGTGTCATATGCTGTAGAGTGAGGATTGAGTTGTCGGTTGACCATCGGCCTTGGATGACCATCTGTATGAGAATGGTGATGCGTAGAGAGGTCACTAACCAGCCCTGATCAGCTGATATGTCCAGCATGGCCTAAAATAGAAGTCTAAACTCTGTACAAAACTAAGGAAAGGGACTATTTCTGTGACTGTAAATCTGATGATAAGTATAGTATTGGTAACATTTTACCTACAATGACAGTTGTTAAAGTAAATGGTTAAGGAGAAAAATGTTCTGCAAATTGCTCTTCATCTCTGAACTGTAGGGATTGAGTGGTTAAAGTTTGTGAATTATTCTATTGGCCCTTTACTTGTGGTCTGTGTTTGTATCTGTCCTTATCTTTCACCTCAAGCCACTAGCCACTAAAGGGTGAAGGTAGCTAGTTGTTAACTGAAAGTAATAGCTTCAACTTGTTCATGACCGACTTGGTGCCCAGGCTGTTTTTATTGTACAAGAGGCCAAAGGGCCTTAATGGTCATCTGACCACCTTGGCAACAGTCGTATTGGACATTAATTAGATATGGTGTCATGATGATCATCTTCAATTTGGATCAATTCAAATAAGTTCAATAACAAATTATTTCAGGCAAGTTTCAGCCTGTAAAACTTTAAAGGGACAATTCAGTCTAAGAGAACATTAAAATTTGTACTTATATCGGAAAAACCCCCCAGTTCTAATGGAAATTAGACCAGTCGGTTTACTATGATATGCCTGAAAAGCCCATGGTTGTGACATGTGTGTAGATGTTCAAATTCGCTCGCTGTCCGCCATTACACATTGTGGTCGAACTTCTTGTATGCCGAACCCTGTCCCTTGCTCTTAGAATAATGCAACTTTTGTCTAGAACTGCTCAAATCGCTCTGACAGTAGTGTGTTTACCTAATTAGGTGAATTGCTTTGCCTAAAATCATTTTATCACATTCTCAGTGGTTATGTAGTTTATTTGTTTAACGTGCGTGACTTTGGCTCGGGTATGGGTACAGCGTTCATATTGTACCTGCTTAATCGTATTGATCAATGATTTGATATTTCAACGATATTAATTAAAATACAAAACAATGACGTGGAATTTGTCAAGTTTTTATGTGATATGTTTCATAAGAAATGTTGAACAACACATTTATGCCATATTTTGCTTCTTGGTTATGTAAAAGAATTAGCCTGAGTGAATTGTCCCAAAAAAAAAAAAAAAAGTGTTTTCAAGATGGCAGCCATCTTGGATTTGGGATTGACCCGAAAAATAACAACACTTCGTCAGGACTATGTCATGATCATTGCAGGCAAATTTCAGCCGAATTGTTCAGCTAGTGTAGTCTGATGAGGGAAGTAGAACTTACCTGTAGTATACGGATGGCCTGGTCCAGGACAGACTTGGTGTCGGTGTTGTAGTCTGATGAGGGAAGTAGAACTTCCCTGTAGTATATGGATGGCCTGGTCCAGGACAGACTTGGTGTCGGTGTTGTAGTCTGATGAGGGAAGTAGAACTTACCTGTAGTATACGGATGGCCTGGGGTAGGACAGGACTTCGGTGTCAGGTGTTGTGAGTTCTGATGAGGAAGTAGAAACTTACCTGTAGTATACGAATGGCCTGGGTTTAGGACAGACTGGTGTCGGTGTGTAGTCTGATGAGGGAAGTAGAACTTACCTGTAGTATACGAATGGCCTGGGTTAGGACAGACTTGGTGTCGGTGTTGTAGTCTGATGAGGGAAGTAGAACTTACCTGTAGTATACGAATGGCCTGGGTTAGGACAGACTTGGTGTCGGTGTTGTAGTCTCTGATGAGGGAAGTAGAACTTACCTGTAGTATACGAGAATGGCCTGGGTTAGGACAGACTTGGTTGTCGGTTGTAGTCTGATGAAGGAAGTAGAACTTACCTGTAGTATACGAATGGTCTGGGTTAGGACAGACTTGGTGTCGGTCTGTAGTCTGCATGAGGGAAGTAGAACTTACCTGTAGTATACGAATGGCCTGGGTTAGGACAGACTTGGTGTCGGTGTTGTAGTCTGATGAGGGAAGTAGAACTTACCTGTAGTATACGAATGGCCTGGGTTAGGACAGACTTGGTGTCGGTGTTGTAGTCTGATGAGGGAAGTAGAACTTACCTGTAGTATACGAATGGCCTGGGTTAGGACAGACTTGGTGTCGGTGTTGTAGTCTGATGAGGGAAGTAGAACTTACCTCTGTATATACGAATGGCCTGGGTTAGGACAGACTTGGTGTCGGTGTTGTAGTCTGATGAGGGAAGTAGAACTTACCTGTAGTATACAGATGGCCTGGTCCAGGACAGACTTGGTGTCGGTGTTGTAGTCTGATGACGGGAAATAGAACTTACCTGTAGTATACGGGATGGCCTAGGTCTTAGGACAGACTTGGGTGCGGTGTTTGTAGTCTGATGAGGGAAGTAGAACTTACCTGTAGTATACGGATGGCCTGGTCTAGGACAGACTTGGTGTCGGTGTTGTAGTCTGATGAGGGAAGTAGAACTTACCTGTAGTATACGGATGGCCTGGGTTAGGACAGACTTGGTGTCGGTGTTGTAGTCTGATGAGGGAAGTAGAACTTACCTGTAGTATACGGATGGCCTGGTCTAGGACAGACTTGGTGTCGGTGTTGTAGTCTGATGAGGGAAGTAGAACTTACCTGTAGTATACGGATGGCCTGGTTAGGACAGACTTGGTGTCGGTGTTGTAGTCTGATGAGGGAAGATAGAACTTACCTGTAGGTATACGGATGGCCTGGTCCAGGACAGACTTGGTGTCAGGTGTTGTAGTCTGATGAGGGAAGTGGAACTTACCTTGTAGTATACGGATGGCCTGGTCTAGGACAGACTTGGTGTCGGTGTTGTAGTCTGATGAGGGAAGTAGAACTTACCTGTAGTATACGGATGGCCTGGTCTAGGACAGACTTGGTGTCGGTGTTGTAGTCTGATGAGGGAAGTAGAACTTACCTGTAGTATACGGATTGGCCTGGTGTTAGACAGACTTGGTGTCAGTGTTGTAGTCTGATGAGGGAAATGGAACTTACCTGTAGTATACGGATGGCCTGGTCTAGGACAGACTTGGTGTCGTGTTGTAGTCTATAGTGAGGGAATAAATTTACCTGTAGTATACAAAGCCTGGTCCAGGACAGACTTGGTATCGTGTTGTAGTCTGATGAGGGAAGTAGAACTTACCTGTAGTATACAAATGCCTGGTCCAGGACAGACTTGGTGTCGGTGTTGTAGTCTGATGAGGGAAATGGAACTTACCTGTAGTATACGGATGGCCTGGTCTAGGAACAGACTTGGTGTGCGGTGTATAGTCTGATGAGGAAATGGAACTTACCTGTAGTATACGGATGGCCTGGTTCCAGGAAAGTTAGAACTTACCTGTAGTATACGGATGCCTGGTCTAGAACAGACTTGGTGTCGGGTTTATAGTCTGATGAGGGATGGAAACTTACCTGTTAGTATCGGATGGCCTGGTCTAGAAACAACTTGGTGTCGGTTTATAGTCTGATGAGGGAAATGAAACTTACCTGTAGTATACGAATGGCTGGTCCAGGACAGAAGTAGAAACTACCTGTAGTATAACGGATGGCCTGGTCCAGGACAGACTTGGTGTCGGTGTTGTAGTCTGATTAGGGAAGTAGAACTTACCTGTAGTATCAGATGCCTGGTCCAGGACAGGAAGTAGAAACTTCCTGTAGTATACGGATGCCTGGTCTCAAGACAGACTTGGTGTCGGTGTTGTAGTCTGATGAGGGAATTAGAACCTACCTGTAGTATATGGATGGGCTGGTCCAGGACAGATTTGGTGTCGGTGTTGTAGTCTGATGGGGAAGTAGAACTTACCTGTAGTATATATGGATGGGCCTGCGTCTAGGACAGACTTGTGTGCGGAGTGTTGTAGTCTGATGAGGAGAGTAGAGATTACCTGTAGTATACGGATGGCCTGGTCTAGGACAGACTTGGTTTTGTGTTGTAGTCTGATGAGGGAAGTAGATTTACCTGTAGTATACGGATGCCTGGTCCAGGAACAGACTTCAGTACAGTGTTGTAGTCTGATGAGGGAAGTAGACTTACCTGTAGTATACAAATGGCCTGGTCCAGGACAGACTTGGTGTCGGTGTTGTAGTCTGATGAGGGAAAATGGAACTTACCTGTAGTATACGATGGCCTGGTCAGAACAGACTGGTCGTGATACCCTGTTCTGAACAGACTGGTGGAACATGCAATAATTAGAGGCTGCGTGGTGGTTGATAGTCTGATGAGGGAAATGGAATTAACCTGTAGTATACGGATGGCCTGGGTTAGGACAGACTTGGTGTCGGTTGTGTAGTCTGATGAGGGAAGTGGAACTTACCTGTAGTATCGAATGGCCTGGTCCAGGACAGAAGTAGAACTTATCCTGTGTATACGGATGGCCTGGTCCAGGACAGACTTGGTGCCGGTGTGTAGTCTGATTAGGGAAGTAGAACTTTACCTGTAGTATACAGATGGCCTGGTCCAGGACAGAAGTAGAACTTACCTGTAGTATACAGATGGCCTGGTCAAGGACAGACTTGGTGTCGGTGTTGTAGTCTGATGAGGGAAGTAGAACGTACCTGTAGTATATGGATGGCCTGGTTCCAGGACAGACTTGGTGTCGGTGTTGTATAGTCTGATGGGAAGTAGAAACTTACCTGTAGTTATACGGTGCCTGGTCCAGGACAGACTTGGGTGTCGGTGTTGAGTCTGTAATGAGGGAGTAGAACTTACCTGTAGTATATGGATGGCCTGGTCCAGGACAGATTTGGTGTCGGTGTTGAAGTCTGATGAGGGAAGTAGAACTTACCTGTAGTATATGGATGGCCTGGTTCAGGACAGACTTGGTGTCGGTGTTGTAGCTGTAGTATACGGATGGCCTGGTCTAGGACAGACTTGGTGTCAGTGTTGTAGTCTGATGAGGGAAGTGGAACTTACCTGTAGTATAGGAATGGCCTGGTCCAGGACAGAAGTAGAACTTACCTGTAGTATACGGATGGCCTGGTCCAGGACAGACTTGGTGTCGGTGTTGTAGTCTGATGAGGGAAGTGGAACTTACCTGAAGTATACGGATGGCCTGGTCTAGGACAGACTTGGTGTCGGTGTTGTAGTCTGATGAGGGAAGTGGAAGCTGGCCGAAGTGAGCCTGGAGCAGGAGACAGGTCTTTGTGTGGGAGGAGTCGTAGGTATGGGGACTCACAGCAAGGGGAACCTTGGTAGCCAGATCACTATGGAAACACAAAAAATGGACATCTCAACAAAGTTTAAAATCAAAAAGGTCAGAAACTATCTGTTGTTATCCATCAAGTGTAAACTATTCATTCGAACAACTAATTTTGAATACTGTGTAACTGAACCGCCCTGGAAGTGACCTTTGTCCTATATCTTACTGAGATTAAAGGCTACTAACTTTGTGCCATTGAATGACCTTGACCTTCATTTATGGTCACTGGGATCTAAGAGGTTAAACAATTCTTGTCAATAGCTAAGGCTGTGTCTGTAGCATGCTGGAATTTAGTGTTTCGAAGTACGATGAAATGAATGACCTTGGTATTAATTCACTATAGAGGAATGACCTTGGTATTAATTCACTATCATAGAGGTCAAATTTAAAAATACACTGATCAAAAATGTTCTTGTTTATCAAATGTGCTAAGAATGATAAGGGCAAGAATTAATTGAATTTTTGGCATCTGAAAAAGGGAGTTAGGATGTAAGGTGTGTGCACAAGGAGATCAAGGCATTATAATAAAGAAATATATATGTAACTGTAAAGTGCTACAAGTTTGCAGGGTCCATTTTTTGCAATTTATCAGAATTCTAAATATTTTGCTGGTGTTTTAAATCCACAGATTTTAATAAAATTGTGAATAGAGTGAAAATAAAACCCCAGCAAAATTAATCCACTATACAGTATATGGGGGCTTACTGCGATTTATACACAACTACTAAAAAAAAATCCTAACACAAAATCAAAAAGCAGGCTGCAAAGTTTTTCACAAGACGTAGTGGGAACATTTTCATTTCTAAAAGTTGTACATCATAAAACCAGCCTCATGTATGTTTTCCTACATTTTATGTTGATATGTCTACATGTAAGTCTGACTTCAAATCGCCCCTGATGTTTTATAGTTTTAAATAGAACCGATCTTATGATACAACTCTTGTTAGACCATAGGTGTTTGGCTCAATAGATATCTTTCTCACTGACACAGTATTATATATATATAAAGAGAAAAATAACAATAGAGCCAAACGCCTGTGGTTGGACTAGTATATCGAAACATCTGGAAATCTCCCAAGATATAACTATGGTATACAGTAATACTTATCATTTAACATCAGGTGTGATATCTCTACACATCTCCAATCCCAGCAGTCTTATGGTAGAAAACTATCATGATGTATTATTTGAGATTCACTTACAACCTTAAGACAAGAGAGGTATATTAATGGTGAAGAGAACGAAAAGAAACTGCCTTAGACTAACACATCTGTGACATTGTTAGCTTTATTTGTTATATAGACATCAATCTGTAAAAAGTTCTTTTGGAAAACAATTGATGCATATTTCCCTTCTAAAATTTCTAACTTAGAACCAATGTAAAACTTCTGTCAGAAGAGTCACACACAACATTGGGGATTGCCTCCTGAAGTGTCAGTTTTAACACTTGCCAGAGCGTCTCCAGTTATTCACAGCACTTTAATGTACCTGTCTCTTTAATATTTGGCAGCGGAGGTGCCAGGACGTTTACCTACATCTTACATTTATTGTGTATGTTACCTGTTAATCTGGTCTTCATTGTGCCGCACAGGAAGTTGGGCGTATTCCTCGGCACTCTGAAAGTTAGATCATTGGTATAGCAGAAAATGTGACGATAAAACAGTGGCAGCATCAAGACTTCAACAGATACAATTAAGGTAGGCCTTTAACTTTTAACCCACAATATACAATAAAGGATGATTATATTTGAGTACAATGCAGTTTTTGAATCACCTTTTTGATCAATATCACTGTTATTCTGTAACAGAGCGCATAATATTCCTTTTACATATAAATTATTAATATGTACTTTTACTTAGCACAGAAAAATTCAAATGATGCAATTTCTAAAATTACTTTCTACACCAAACTTTATGGATGTAAATGTGACTTTTCATTGGAATGTAAGTTTATAAATTCCTAAAAGCTTCTAAGTGATAGTTTGGCTTACCGACAGAATCTCTATGAGTTCGTAGATGGTGCACTCTGCCTTAAGGGAGTCACGGAACTTTCGGACAGAGTTGTGGTTTAGGTAGTAATAGGACGAGATCCGACCCAGAGTCTGGGGCGAGATGGACAGGTTATCCTATAAAATCAAAAATACAAAAAAAACTGATTTCATAGGGCAAATTGGACAGACTATCATGTACAATTCAAAATACAAAAAAAAAACAAAAAACAAAAAAAACAGGAAAAGGTAAAACTTGCTAAAAGGCAGTAAATGTTGATTATGTGGTGAATATTGCTTACACTATATAACCCACTTCTCCATCTTCAAATGTCCCGGCCATGCATAAATAGTGGGTATAAATAGTTAACAATTCTTCATTTGGACATGTAAAACAATTGACTTCAGTGTTGCAGAGAAAATCCTTGGATACCTATTTTAAATGACAAGACAGTTACTAGAACTGTCACCATGCAGAGTGGACGACTAATACCCCCCACTACACAAATTTAGTAATAACTCCATTAAAAGGGGACAGTGTAGAACCCTATATATAAGTCTACTCAATTTCATCTGCCGGACAAAGTTGTATCTACAGACAGATAAACGGACAACCTGATTCCAGTACAGTAACCCCCCCCCTCCCCCTTAATTAACTTCTTTGACACAGGTATTATCCAAAGACAGGAACAACTAAACTGGGAATCACTACGTCTCTACACATATATTCTCTCTTCACATTTGTTAAATCGTGATCGCGGATGATGTGTCCTGGTTTACGTACCTCTCCAATCTCTAGACAATACGACGATTCTAACTCAAACAGCGCCTTCTCCACCAGGCCCGACAGGAACTTGTTGATGCTGTCATGGTCTGTGTCATCTAGGTTGTAGTAACTGTTAACATATCAATACATCTATATTACCAAATAATCTGTTCAGTCTGTGTGTCTAAAAAAATATCAAAGGTCTGTTAGAGATCAATGGCCGTGTTTTCATATGAGACCAGAACAGGAGTCGAGGAGAGAAAACTAGGATGTGAATGGATGGGACAGACACTAGATTCTCTCCCCTCTCATGACATGGGCTAAAATATACCTGAAGTATCATGGATACTTTAAAATCATTGGCATCAGTATTCACTTCATCATAAACAAAAATCTGAATTTACCTTTGATACTAATCTCTGTTAATGAAAACATTTCAGCATGGAATCGTTTATAATTGTTACTGGTTTGTGTTAGCATGTATACAAAAGAGGAGATGGAAACTAATACTAATGTCCTTATATATAGAGTACTCATGGAGGCTGTATGTCATTAAGGTCATGTAGTGAATATACCATATATCACTGATTCTACTAAGTACTTTGTTGGACAATTGACTCTAATGCAGGGATGGTTAATACAGTCACAATTCTCGGAAGTTTAATATATATATAGACAATGTTTTAACTAACACTGAATAATAAAGGCAAATAGGGCTAGTGTATTGCTCACTGAGACCAACAATGCTTACACCATTGATTCATATTGAATCTGCTCTTTGCCCAAACAGCCTTTTTATTAATCTATTAAATTCAGCAAGTGAAACTCCTTTTTTAGTTACATAACAATCACTCTACTAAGTGAAACTTGCCATAGCATTGTCATACATTCAATTCACACAAAGAGGTCTCATTAAAAAGAAAATTTCAAGCAGAAATTATTTTAACTGATATCAATTTAGCCAAGTCAAGTGTACCTCTTCAACTCTACTCCACAGACACCCTGGAATCAACCAAAATCATTCTTGCTATTCAAATATGGCCAACATCTATTGTAAATCATATAGAAGTTCTTAACAATATAACACAATGACTCTTTGTTGGTCCAACTTAGCCACCTGTACAATTTGGAATCCCCATCTCATAGATATGTAGATGCATGGTCAATGATAAAATGTACTTGTAGTTGGTGGAATGGACTGACAGACTCTGACTACTAAATGGAATGTCTTGGTTCTGAAGTACCAACTGAGCTTAAAATAAAGGGGGATGTTAAATAATTAGTTCCTCGCTATGAGGTAATATTAAATGAAACTAGTACAGTAAGCCAATGGCTAAATGATAGTCCCATACCATGTTCTTCCAGTAAATTTCCATGGTAACAATTATTGAAGCATGTGACATGTCAAATCATAGTCATCCATATGTTACAACAATGGATTAATGTTTGAGCAAAATTGATCAAAAAGCAAATATGTTTTTGGCCTTTTACAAAACCTGTGTATATTGACCTGGTTACCAAACTTTTGGTAAAACAACATTGCATTTACATCTCAATAAACATTACTGTGATGTTTCATTTTATAACCCAGCAGTTTAGGAAGAGATATCTATACACACTGGGTGGATATCTGGTTTGAAGTTTGTAGTAAGTTTCTGTAACCAGTACAGCCTTCTACAATCACACAAAGTCTAGACAATCAGACCTATGTAACACATCGATAACGTGTCTCATCAATATATCGTTGGTACTTAGATCGCCAAAACACTGTACTTCCTTTTTGTAATAAAGACGTATACAAACAATGGTAACAGCTTGTCTACTGTCTATTTACCAAGGGAGGTAACAGCTGTGTTCTACCCCATAATTGATTAAGCCTCAGAATTTAAAAGTCTTCATCCAATCTATAAATGATATTGGTCATTAGTATTACAACCATACCTTGTCTTCATATCTAACTCTAGGAAAGTACACATGTAATACATGTTTACCTGACTCACAAAGTCACCCAATACAGGTGTGGAGACTTCGTAATTATGACACTGGTAAGTAATGTGGAGACTTAGTACTTATGACACAGGTAAGTAATCTGGAGACTTAGTACTTATGACACAGGTAAGTAATCTGGAGACTTAGTACTTATGACACAGGTAAGTAATATGGAGACTTAGTACTTATGACACAGGTAAGTAATGTGGAGACTTAGTAATTATGACACAGGTAAGTAATCTGGAGACTTAGTAATTTTGACACAGGTAAGTAATATGGAGACTTAGTAATTATGACACAGGTAAGTAATCTGGAGACTTAGTACTTATGACACAGGTAAGTAATCTGGAGACTTAGTAATTATGACACAGGTAAGTAATATGGAGACTTAGTAATTATGACACAGGTAATACACCATTTTTGTTGAAGACTTTATAATCAATCACTTGAGTACATGTGCCATATGTAACATTAAAGAATGTTTTGTATTTATTTTGATCATTTAGGTACAGAAACATGCTTCTAAAAGAGGCTGAGCACCACCTGAGTCTACTGTTAACATGAAACAGTGGAGTATGTTGGTGTGGCCTTACCAGTGGGTGGTGCACCTAACAACAATACTGATGTGGTTACCAGAGCACCGTAAGTGGAGCCATGCAGGGTTAGAAGTATATGTTTTGTTTAGCCTTCCTATATGGTTTATGAACTTTACAATAATGAAACTTATTTATGATAATGAAAGTTCTAACTGAATTATTCACATCACTACATAGTTTTACAAACATTGTATGTAATTAGTACTAATGTCTATCACTAAAGTTAACATATTTAGGGCTTTTCACCACTTTAGGGCTTTTCACCATGTGGTGAAAAGACCTATTGTTTTTGTTCTGTTTTTTTTATTATTATCATTATTCTACACTTTTTTGTGTCCAAAAGATCTGCAAAATGGTAAGAGGTATGCCAATGGCCTTATTGTTATATTGTATGGCATGAGATGAAGGGGTGACCGCAACATTTTTAAGTAGGTCAAAAATCCAAGATGGCCGCCGTTGACGTCATACCTAAAAAGTTTAAAACAGCACAAACTCAAAAACCGTTTAAGATACAGCAAATATTTTTTATGTTTTATGTAGATCGTATAAAAGACTAACTTTTATTCAATTACAGCAATTGGGTCAAAGGTCAAACAAAAAAGTTTGCTATGGGGTCAAAGTTCACGAATTTTAATTTTTTTGATTTTGCGAATTTTTTTTTTACGTATCGATGCAGAATGTCATTCTGATGAATTGGTGTCTTTTATTTTTCGGTAGCACTTCTGGTTAATGCTGTATGTTATTTTGAACAATTCTTTGATCTTTGCTAAATTCCCGCCAAAATGTTTAACATTATATATTGTCGAACTGAATGACTAATATAGTCTGCAATTGCTATAGAAAAGACCCCTCTAATGTTCTCTAACGTTTGATATGATTTTCATCCTCATCAAAAAAACCAAAATGGCCGCTATGACGTCATATCTTAAAATTTAATAATGTTTATAACTCACTAACAGTTCTTTTCACAGATTTCATTTAATAATATTTTAATAATATTTTTTGCAGATATTCTTAAGTGTAAACTTTTTCTCTCTACATGTTACTACAAAAAATGGCAACTTCCGGTTTTCGGTAAGGGTCAAATGTTAAAGGTCCTGTTTTTAACAATAAACTTGAAAACTTTTCTCCTCAAGTTCTGTAAGGTCTAGGATCTTCATATTTCATATATAAGATGTCCAGGGGATGGGATATAAAGTCAGATACTAGGAATGACCTTGACCCATATTCAAGTTCACAGGGGTCAAATACACATATCATAAATAAATTGTTTAAATGGTCATAACTAATTTATTGTTGGTTTTACAGCTTTCATGCAATTATGTTATTTGAAGACAATCTACAGGAGGGTATTGTAAACTAAATATAGTGAAAAGCCTGCCAAATTGTCTATGACAATTTCTAGTTTTATTCATATTGATAATTATTTATCTCAACTACATACTATTTGTTAAGCAACTGTTCTCATCAAAAATTTCTCAATGCTATATGACATCTTAACTGATTTTGAAAGTTTTAAAAATCAAAATCATTTGAAAACCTTTTCAATATCAACATAAACAATTATTTAGCACAATTTGTCCTTTAGATTGTATGATCACTAGTGACAAGACGTGCGTTGGACAGCAGTTGTCTCTCTCCTGTACTGACGGGTGGTTAATCCACGTAATATACGAGACATACAGTTACAGTACGGAGCCTTGTACATCTCACCTTGACCCTGACACTGTGACCTGTACCAAGGCAGAGTTCCTCGCCCCTGTCAGTGTGACACACTGTAATGGACAGCAATCCTGTGTATTAACTGTTCCGACTAATACAACCATCTCCTCGTGTAACAAAATGACCACAGCCTTGTCTGTCCACTACAAATGTATCTCAGGTCAGTATCAAAGATGGTCACAGCCCTGTCTGTCCACTACAAATGTATCTCAGGTCAATATCAAAAATGACCACAGCCTTGTCTGTCCACTACAAATGTATCTCAGGTCAGTAACAAAGATGGCAACAGCCATGTCTGTTCACTACAAATGTGTCTCAGGTCAGTATCAAAGATGGCCACAGCCTTATCTGTCCACTACAAATGTGTCTCAGGTCAGTATCCAAGATGGCCACAGCCTTGTCTGTCCACTACAAAAGTATCTCTGGTCAGTAACAAAGATGGCCACAGCCATGTCTGTCCACTACAAATGTATCTCAGGTCAGTAACAAAGATGGCCACAGCCATGTCTGTCCACTACAAATGTATCTCAGGTCAGTAACAAAAATGGCCACAGCCATGTCTGTCCACTACAAATGTATCTCAGGTCAGTAACAAAGATGGCCAAAGCCATGCCTGTCCACTACAAATGTTTCTCAGGTCAGTAACAAAGATGGCCACAGCCATGTCTGTCCACTACAAATGTATCTCAGGTCAGTAAAAAAGATGGCCACAGCCATGTCTGTCCACTACAAATGTATCTCAGGTCAGTAACAATGATGGCCACAGCCTTGTCTGTCCACTACAAATGTATTTTAGGTCAGTAAGAAAGATGGACACAGCAATGTCTGTCCACTACAAATGTATCTCAGGTCAGTATCACAGATGGCCACAGCCTTGTCTGTCCACTACAAATGTATCTCAGGTCAGTATCAAAGATGGACACAGCCTTGTCTGTCCACTTCAAATGTATCTCAGGTTAGTATCAAAGATGGTCACAGCCATGTCTGTCCACTACAAATGTATCTCAGGTTAGTAGAAAAGATGGTCACAGCCCTGTCTGTCCACTACAAATGTATCTCTGGTCAGTATCAAAAATGACCTCAGCCTTGTCTGTCCACTACAAATGTATCTCAGGTCAGTAACAAAGATAGCAACAGCCATGTCTGTCCACTACAAATGTGTCTCAGGTCAGTATCAAAGATGGCCACAGCCTTGTCTGTTCACTACAAATGTATCTCAGGTCAGTAACAAAGATGGCCACAGCCTTGTCTGTCCACTACAAATGTGTCTCAGGTCAGTATCAAAGATGGCCACAGCCTTGTCTGTCCACTACAAATGTATCTCAGGTCAGTAACAAAGATGGACACAGCCATGTCTGTCCACTACAAATGTATCTCAGGTCAGTAACAAAGATGGACACAGCCATGTCTGTCCACTACAATTGTATCTCAGGTCAGTAACAAAGATGGCCACAGCCATGAATGTCCACTTCAAATGTATCTCAGTTTAGTATCAAAGATGGCCACAGCCTTGTCTGTCCACTACAAATGTATCTCAGGTTAGTATCAAAGATGGCCACAGCCATGTCTGTCCACTACAAATGTATCTCAGGTCAGTAACAAAGATTGCCACAGCCATGTCTGTCCACTTCAAATGTATCTCAGGTTAGTATCAAAGATGGCCAAAGCCTTGTCTGTTCACTACAAATGTATCTCAGGTCAGTAACAAAAATGGCCACAGCCTTGTCTGTCCACTACAAATGTGTCTCAGGTCAGTATCAAAGATGGTCACAGCCCTGTCTGTCCACTACAAATGTATCTCTGGTCAGTATCAAAGATGGCCACAGCCATATCTGTCCACTACAAATGTATCTCAGGTCAGTAACAAAAATGGCCACAGCCTTGTCTGTCCACTACAAATGTATTTCAGGTCAGTAACAAAGATAGACACAGCCATGTCTGTCCACTACAAATGTATCTCAGGTTAGTATCAAAGATGGCCACAGCCTTGTCTGTCCACTACAAATGTATCTCAGGTCAGTAACAAAGATGGCCACAGCCATGTCTGTCCACTTCAATGGTATCTCAGGTCAGTAACAAAGATGGCCACAGCCATGTCTGTCCACTTCAAATGTATCTCAGGTTAGTAACAAAGATGGCCACAGCCTTGTCTGTCCACTACAAATGTATCTCAGGTCAGTAACAAAAATGGCCACATCCTTGTCTGTCCACTACAAATGTTATATCAGGTCAGTATCAAAGATGGCCACAGCCCTGTCTGTCCACTACAAATGTATCTCAGGTCAGTAACAAATATGGACACAGCCATGTCTGTCCACTACAATTGTATCTCAGGTCAGTAACAAAGATGGCCACAGTCATGTCTGTCCACTTCAAATGTATCTCAGCTTAGTATCAAAGATGGCCACAGTCTTGTCTGTCCACTACAAATGTATCTCAGGTCAGTATCAAAGATGGCCACAGCCTTGTCTGTCCACTACAAATGTATCTCAGGTTAGTAGCAAAGATAGTCACAGCCCTGTCTGTCCACTACAAATGTATCTCCGGTCAGTAACAAAGATGGCCACAGCCATGTCTGTCCACTAAAAATGTATCTCAGGTCAGTAACAAAGATGGCCACAGCCTTGTCTGTCCACTACAAATGTATCACAGGTTAGTATCAAAGATGGCCACAGCCTTGTCTGTCCACTTCAAAAGTATCTCTGGTCAGTAACAAAGATTGCCACAGCCATGTCTGTCCACTACAATTGTATCTCAGGTTAGTAACAAAGATGGCCACAGCCATGTCTGTCCACTAAAAATGTATCTCAGGTTAGTATCAAAGATGGCCACAGCCTTGTCTGTCCACTACAAATATATCTCAGGTCAGTAACAAAGATGGCCACAGCCTTGTCTGTCCACTACAAATGTATTTCAGATCAGTAACAAAGATGGACACAGCCATGTCTGTCCACTACAAATGTATCTCAGGTCAGTAACAAAGATGGACACAGCCATGTCTGTCCACTACAATTGTATCTCAGGTCAGTAACAAAGATGGCCACAG